>VYXH01005291.1:284242-299827 GCA_013397275.1 Burhinus bistriatus
CTCGAATCCTCAAGGGGGGGGGGGGGGGGCAGGGAACTAAAGGAATTCCTAGATATAGTGGAGGTTTATCTTTAAAACAAAACAAAACAAAAAGCCCCCCACAAAAAGTAAGAACAACTTTCATAAACAGGGTGGAGAGTTTTTCTTTAAAAAAAATGATCTAATGAGAAACTCTGGTATTACGTGGATGCCGATGTACTATAAGCAGTCCTGGCTGGTACCTGCAACTGAACACAGAATATTTTCTAAGCACAGAGCATAACTTCGTAACAATTACATTACTGACTCGCCATCGTGCAATGCTAATTTCACTTCTTCAGTCAAAAGTAATGGGAAGTTTTTTTAATTTAATGGACAAACACTAAAAGCAAAAGTTACGTATTAAACTGCTCAAAATAACTGAGCAGCAAAACCCCAGAGTAAAACATCTGAACTGCGAAATCAAGGAGGTCTGGTAAGAAAAAGACTGAAATCAGCTAGGAGGCAGCATTTCTTTTAAATACATTTTTGAAGGAGCTAAAGCTTGTGTTTTCTTGTCATCTTTATTCAAGTATTTCACAGCAGTTATATTACAAATTACAGTAAAATGTTCAAAATTTCCAGAAGTTCAAAAAAATTAAATAACTTACTTCAAACTAACGTAAAATGAAGTCAAAATGCAAAACATCAATTTAAACACAGTTCTGAATAAAACTATAGAATCCAAAATATACCATAGTTGATGAAGGAAGTCTACTTAATCCACAAAGTAGACACACATTAATGAAACCAAACAGGACTCCCCAATGTCTAAATAACCCAATGTACAAGATACAAAAGATGCAAGTACAAGCCCAAATTCAAGCTTATGTTGTGATTACAAAATAAAACAAAACAAAACAGAACCAAATAAATGACTATCAGCTGCAGGACCTGCCATTCAGGAGACTGAAGGTAAAACCAGAGCTGACCCACCAACTTGAAACAAAACAAAACAAAAAATATAAAGGGGGAAGACAAGATATTACAAAAAACAGTAATCCTATAAATACATTGGCATATGAGGAAATCAAGTAACAATACAGAGGACACAAAACAAAACAAAAAAATTACAAAAAAACCAAACACAAAAAACTTTTGATGCCTAGANCACAGGTGAGATTCAAGCTTGCAAATACAATTAACTCCATAGCCATCAACTTCACCCAAGAGCAACTCTATTATCTCCAAGACAGCCTCACCAGCCCCAGAGAGAAACCTCCTTTCTTCTGGCCAGCCACAGTTCATTGACCCCAGCACAAGGACTCACACAGGAGTTTATTTGCAATTTTCACAACAAGAAACAAGGAAGAGAGGTCAATTTGTACAAACTCTTGCCAATGCTATATGGCAAAAAAAATTAAAAACATACAAAGAGTAAACAAGTTTAGACCACATGGATAGATTAACAGCGGTTTTAACTCTATAACCACCAAACATCTGTAAAGGAAAACAAAAACTGAAGTGTGGTTATTTGGGCTAGGAAGGCGAGTATATCATTTGAGATAAGCTGTCCACTAGAACATCTGATATCAGCTACTTTTCTCTAAAACAACACGGCAGCTCCTCAATTCGTAAAGTTGCCTCTTACAATTTTCCCAATCAACAACTGACAGTAAAAATTTTCCTTTAGAAACCTGACCTTTTAGAACCATTTTTAATGCTAGGCATTAGCTTAAACTTGCTCTTCATACTCACTGGTGACTAAAATTCTCAACTCTTTTAATTTATATAAATTTATTATCTTCTTAAAAATGTATGCAGTTTTATCTTCCACAAGTGCTGCTGTTACTTGAACAAAAACTTCTTTGAGTAAGTGAAACTGGAATAAATATTTTTAAAAAATTCTGCAGCAAGAACCTGAGACTTGCAAAAAACCCTTTTATCAGAAACTTGCTACAAAAAATCTGCTACATTTTATTTAATCAAATCTTAAAGTTTGTAACAATTTCCATCAAAATACAAAATGCTGTTAATGTACCAGACACAAAAATATCTCAAACAGGTATGATGCTAATAAATACTAAATGAAACATGGAAAAAAATCCCATAATCAAATCTGAGATCAAAGAATCTCATTTAAAGTGTGTTTTCTGCTTGTTTTTGTTGTTTTTAATCGCACTTTCCCACCTAAAAAATACAGTGTTTCTGCATGGGTTGCATTTAGAAGGTGTAACTAGACATACACAAACGCTTAAAAACTTTTTCTGCCATTAGCTATAAAGAAAAACAGTGGCATTCAGGGGAGAAAAAGACCCAAGACAGAATTATATTTAACCATAATATACAAAGCACTTTGGATTACTGCAGTAGCCCAAGGCCTAGGTTTTGCTTCTCTGCAGCGCTATACTACTATTAGCCGTAGAGGTGGAGACAAGTACCTTAGCTTCAGTTTGCAAATGGGAGCAGAGTGATTACAGTCCTCCATAAACACTGTTGGTAACTAAAACACAAAAAGCTGAGGTAGCTCAGTATCTCTGCAGTAGTCCAAGACTGTTTTCTCTAATTAAAAACTAATCACACTGTATTGCATATTTCTGGAAAGACACTTCCACAGCTACGAAGGGACAGTCACAATGAATGGTTAACGATGGTAACACCAGCCAACTTCTCTAACAGACTTTCCACGTAGGTTTGAAATAAATCAACCCAGGTAATGTTTTATTACTGAGCTTGCGATAAAACATGTTTTTCTTAAAACTGCCTAGACTGTTCTCTCCAGTTGCCAGAAAGGAAAGGTTTTGAACTACGCAATTCAGACCCCAGAGAACTTTGGTCCGAACAGATCGATTCAAAAGGCTGTCCTCCAATCCCCCCACATTAACAGTGCTTTGCATGGACCAAGTTGTGAAGCCTAGTTTAACTTTTATTTTCAAGTGAGCTTGGGCTCCAGGCCTTTGACTGACTATAGTGTCTTCTTACCTGCACTGCACAGTCCAAGCTATATTACAAACACGGAACTTCAGAAAGAAACCTGCCAGGATTAAACTTGGCTTTCTTAAAGAACTCAAAATGGAAAACAAGGACATGGTGGGAAAATGCTTCATTTTTAGCAACACAGAAGAGTTTCACTGTGTAACTTGTTTCTAAAACAAATATATACCAACAAAAAAGTAATTTCACCATTTTGGTAAAGTATGTGGCTTTTTCAGTGTGTCTTAGTTTAGTTCTGTAGAGTAAGACAGGCATTATAGAACCATAATACTAGTTGCCATCCAATGAAGAGAATACAAATCATCCTTTTGGAGATCTTCATCCTGAAGACAGCTTTCTAACATTGCCATTTGCTATCATCCAAACCAAATGATTAGCCTTATCTTTCTCAATGGACTAAAAGGCACATTAAAGGCAGTTCTAGAGAGCCTCATCTTCAAATTACTGTACATCCAGTTACTCAAGATTCCTACCACAATGCATCATTGCCTTCTTTAGAACAGATTTTTTTGTCCATTACCCCAGAGAAGAGAAAAATTGGAAAAAAAAAATTAAAAAAATTTTGCCTGTTTAAAAATATTCAACTTAGATCTGCTCTTTCCAGTTCTCTTGTGTGTGTTGGTCTCCACTTTGCCTGAAGTTTCCCCAAAGATAATGCATGTAGAGCGAACAAGAGCAGAAACGAGAACAGTTTCTGTAGCACCAAAAATCTCCAAGCTGTGGCATTGTATTCTTTATTTATATCAGATACAACTATATGAAGTTCCGTTTGGTTCTTGTAGGCTGGTTGGTTTCAGGTACCTGAGACAATAGCACCAAATTCAACAGAAAGAAAAAGAGAGAGCACTTAAGACCAAGGCTCTGCACATACTTGGTGCAAATGGAAACTGAATGGCTCAGAGGACTGCTCTCCCATGAGCAGTTTGAGAGGATAAACCCACCCATCTTGACGAGTTCACAGGAATGTTTCATACACATGAACTGTTCTTTCCATCTCCTGCAAGAGACATCAATGATACATAAATATACAGGGATACAAATAAAGTTACATTACATAATCGTATTTTTTTTTAAATCCGAACAAATAATTAATAGGAAAATAAACATTTCTGTTTCTTAGCTGCTATCTGCTAGCAAAATACGGTAAAAGAGGAAACTAATTAAAGAAGTATTAATGCAGAAAAGTGTTCCACTATGACGGCCCATGAGAAAATCCAAGTGTATTAGGGTCACTTATATAATTAACGTACTCAACATGTATTAAGAAAGCATCGCAATGGCACATTGCATGACTTCAAGTCTTACTGCACACATACGCTATTGGTGACCCAGCTGTAAACACACCTGCACAGTTTGGAAAATGAAAGTAAAGATCAGTTTCTACATACTCCTGCTGGATAAATGTCTTGTTAATCTACCTAACATATTTTTAGGTGAAGATGGCAGAGGAACAGCATGAAAATGGTTTGCAAGCATTTTGCGGGAACTCTACAATATGCCACGTTAAGGCCCTTCCAGGTTTTGTTGTAAAATATTCATGGAGAAAAATACTTAGTGTTCAGTTATCCAACTGGAAACTAGCAATTGTCCTTTTTTCAGGAGCGTTGGTTATCAGTTGAATCAGCAAGCTGATCCAAACTCCTCTGCAGCTAGAGCAATGATGCTGGAGGGAATGCACGTCCAATTATGATCAGCCTACGCCAACGGTGAAATGACCAACTTAGTGTTGATGCAGACAGGAGGCTTTGACAGCAAACACTTTAAGAGGCAAAGGGCGACAGCGAAGCAGACAACTGGCTTACATCATGCTGTATTGGACTTTCCCAAGGGACTTACCCAATACTTACCGATCTAAAGTTTGGAAACTTTTAAGGTCTTCTATGAAAGTCACAATCAGCAAACTGCATGGAGCAGAGGTACATAATTTTTCGGCCTAGTTACACAAATGCAAGCAGGGGCAACCGCAGCAATGTTGTCTCACTTTGCCTGTAATGTAGCCACTACGTGCACTGTTTTTCATACCACAAATGTGGAAATTGCTTCTACTCCATTTTACTCTGCCAGCATGTGCTTCTACATGCTGTGGTATTCTCTCCTCTTTTTCCTCCATTCTTTTAGGTTAAATTCTTAATCCTTTTCTGAGGAAAGTATCATTAGAAACAACCTCTGTTTTTTTAAGTCATTACTACACTAAACTTTTTTCTGTTTATAGATACCTTCCTCAAAGTCTATTTAAAGCTTTTGCCGTCTAGTACAACAATAAATTGATAGATTAAATTAGCTCTTGAAAAAAGTCTCATAAAATTCAGATAAAGAAGAAAAGAAACTGTACAACATCACCTCTATAAGTTGTGATTTGTCATAGTCTCTACGATGTCTGTAGATGCACTGACTGAGGAGTGAATACAATCTCTCAAGTTGGTCAACAGTCAGGTTGTCACTTTTCTTAACCACCAAATCAAGCAGTTTCTGTTGGAACAACACAAGGGAAAGTTAAAAGGGTTTTTATAATTAGGCCTTTTTGATTTTTTTAAGGACAAATCAGAAATGCAATCTCCTTCTGAAGCCCTATTTTGGAGGGACACATACAAATAAAATGGACCACACCTGGCTACCACTAAGGCCACTGCTTCCATGTAGATCCAAAAGGACTCAATGTCTCTTTTCACTTCTCTGCTTATACCCACACTTTTTTTCCTCTTGTCTTAGATTCTATATTCAGTATAGCTGCATAGTTTGTTCTGTTTGAATGATACTTCATCCCATTTCACCTTGGTCAATAATTATGACAAAGCAAACCATAAAAACTGCTTTGATAGCTAAAGCAGACATTTTGAAGAACTTGCATTGGCATGAAATTTTAAGCATCAAGTGGAAACACATTTGGAATTCCACAAATGTTGAAAAAATGGTACAATAAAAGAAGAAGCAGGACAAGACATGTAAAACTGCTCATAAAGAAAAGGGGAAAGTGGGTATTTTACACAGCAGCAGATAGTAAATTTTAAGATTTTTTTTCCTCTCATAACACTTCTATTGTTTCCAAAGAGATTATCATCTGTACTCCATAGCAAGTGGGATCTAAATTTCAGAGTAGGTCAAGCTAGTTTCTCCAAAAGAAGACGGCAAATTTTACTGTAACTGCTTTTAAAAGAGACAAAACTGAAAGAAAATTAGCAGGGGTTCAGTCTATGACACCAAAACATCATCACAAATTCCAAATTGTTTTCCAATCCACTAACAGTTCTTTCTACCAAGTATATGTACACGGGAAGGGAAAAGATGATGTTAACTCCTAATTACTAGGCACCCAGCAGTTCCTCAGTAACTGGCATGTCCAATTAACACATAAGAGTACCTGCAAAAACTGCAATTAAAATAGCGGACTGCTGTGCCATTACTGGATTTGTAAAGTTAGTAATAATGGGACAGTAAGGATTCACTAGTTTTGCTAACTTTTCATCCAAAAAACACTAATCGACAAATCATCTTCAAAAGTTACTGCTGCCATATTTGTTTGCAGTCAAAAATAAAGGAAATGTTACTTCATTACAGATGAAGGAAGCATTTTTCATGGACAGTTTCATTAACAGTTCAACTCATTTTTCAGTTCCATTACCTTTAGTCTGTCATGGTCAACAACTACAGAGGGTAAGAGATCCAGTGGTTCCTCTGGGACCTGCTCCAAACTTGTAGGCTTTGACTGTTCCATAGTGACTTTTCGTGTTTTCTTGCTTTTGAATATACCTGTAATTTGAAAAACAATTATCAGCACTGTCAGTCTCTCAAAACGAACAGCTTGGTTTCTTTCACTTTGGCTTGATTTTGCTTGTGTGGTTTGTTGGGTTTTTTTGAACCAAGAAAGCACAATTGTAGCAGTGCACATTATTCATCAGCTGTGCAGAATTCTGAATGTTTACAGGTGCACAAAACCACAATTCAGAAAACACACATGAAACTGGTCATCTTTAAAACTGAACTCCAAAGTCCCAAGAGAAAATTGAATGACACTGAAAGAGTTTTTCCATTGTATCATTTCTACTTAGCAACATCAAATTATACAGCTTCTAAGCAAAATTCAGATATTAAGCTAATGCTCAAAATCTTTCTGCCTAAGTGAATCAAATCCTCATTTTTCTCTCCAAAGCATCTCATGTCTTTTTCACCACGGTAATTCTAGTATCTGCTCTACTCCTAAAACTTCGTGCTTTTGTGACACAGTTCTGTTTTCTTCCACCTCTGTATTAAAGCTGCTGTCCAATACCGTTGTGGAGAACAAAATATTTTTATATCTCATAGGTCTCTCCCTACACTCATTCACTGTTCTTCTCCTCCTCAACTATTTAAAATGCCTTTTTTTCTAAGGACTCCCTGTTATTATAACCATCCTTAATGTATATAAAACTCTACTACAAAATTTAGAGATGTAAAGACTCAACATACATCATACTTTTCTTCTGATATTCTTAGGACCTTTCTTCTACTATTCTCCTTACCCTTAGAGAAAATAGGTATGTACAAACACAGCCAACATGTATATACTGATATTCTCATAATTCAGATCTCTCATTAAAGCTCATTTACTTTGTAAATCTCGGTGCTAACTTTTGAAGTAAAGATTTCATTCTTTTAGATAATTCTGAAACGCTAATTAGAAAGGCAATCATGCATATGGCTTTTATTTCTCTTCCCTGAGGAAACTATGTCTCTTGTCTTCAAAGGACATGGCCCTTTCTTTTATGCATTACCAGGATTTCCCTTCTCCTTCTCTTATCTTTTTCCTGCACTGTTAGTGTGCTGACTGTAACTCCAAAGCCAGATACCTTCTCCATTAGATAAACAACGGTTTATCTGGCTTTTGTGATGAGGTAAACTGCTTTAACTTTTGCTATGAGCAAATGTTTTTAAAGGAATACATTCTGGATTTCTATGGTCTTTCATCCAATGTCAATGACATTCTTATCATAAATCTCTAACAAAATAAGATGAAAGATATCATACAGATCAAAATATAGATCAGATAGAACACACAGACCAAAACATGTATCATATATTTAGCTGCATTAATAGTATTTTTTAAATCTTTAATTATTGTTTAAATGTTATCTCAGTATTTACAATATTCCCCATAAAGCCTACAAGAGTAAACAGAATATTGTAAGTATGGAGATTGCCTAAGATAACATTACAGCAAGTCAAGGGTGGGCTTCTAATTTATCTATGTGGAATTAAATGTTGTAAGCATATTAGAAGTTTCAAATAAATAGACAGCAGTTCATAAAATATTATAATAAAAATCGTAACATAAGGTATTACAATTAAAAACAAATGCATATTAACTTGGACACTAAGATAAGGACAGAAACATTGAATTCAAGCTATACCTTCTTTATCTGCTTCAGCATCTTTAGTTTCAATGTCTGTGCTCTGTAGTGTTTTTTCATTATTGCTGCAATGTGGTAACTCAGCTTTCACTAGATCAGCTCCTTGACTTTCACTAGAAGCTTCTGTTTTCTCCTTTGGCTGATCTTCAGATGAAGATTTTTGCTTGTTACTAGACCCATCCCTGTTGTCACAGGGTGAAACAGCATCAACTGATTCCATTTTACCATTATGACATGCTGGAACAGGTATACCCTCTGAGCTGTGTACAGATGTCTCTCCATTCACACAGTCCCCTTTTGATGTAGAGTCCTTCCTTAAATCCTTTTCAGCACTCAGGGTAACACTGTCGGTTATTAACAGAGACTCATTTGAGCTCTCTTCTTCTGTGGATGCAAAATTGTTTTCCTTTCCTGATGTCCCATTGTTAAGCCTCTGCTCTGCATCTATATCCATAATATCACAAGAGGATTCATCATTTGTCATAGAGAGATCTCCTGTTTCCTCTCCATTCTCCTCAATGCAGTCAGTGCTGATCTCTAGCTCTCCGTTTTCCAGCAATTTACTGTCCTCTCCATGATTTTCATCATCAGCAAACTTTGCATCATCTTCATCTTTCTTTAAATTATTGACTTTCCTCTTCTTAATGATGCCTTTGCCCCACTGTGAGCGCCGTCTTGATTTCCTCCTTATACGAACTGAATTATAATGAAAAAATGAAAAAAAAAAAATAGAAAAACTTTTAGATGCACAGGTTCCCCTCAGTAAAGAGACTAGGGTATTAGAATATGATGTAGTGTGTGAGGCAATCAAACGTGTTCACATTTCAAGGAAAAAAGCAAGCTGTCTGTTGATTTCAATGTGAGCAAACTACAGATACAAAGGGCTTTTAGAAGTATAAGGAGTGAACACTCAGTCATGTACACAATTCCTGCTCTAAACTATGAAAACAAGGAGGACTTGCTAGCCTTTCCTACTTAATGGGTTTTTTTATATACCTGTTTGTAGGTAAAAGACTAAAAGAAAAGAGCTGAGCAATGATGTAGAACTCAGCCAGACATTCTCATTTGGGTAACGGAGACTCTAAAGACAGTTATTGTCATTTTCCCTTTTTAGAATCCCAGCGATTTGAAATCGTTATACAACAAAACAAATGGAAGTGCAATCCATGGATTCATAGAATAATTCAGGTCGGAAGGGACATTAGGAAGTCTCCAGTCCAACCCACTACTCAAAACAGGGTTAGCTATGAGGGCAGACCAGGTTGCTCAGGGCTTTATCCAGCCACGTACTGAAAATCCATGCATCCTCCATGGATGCAGACTATATGACCTTCACAGGCATCCTGTACCAATGCATAATTGTCTTAATAGTGAAAAGGCTTTTTGCCCTATATCCAGTCACCACCTCTCATTTCAATTTATGTCCACTGTCAATTCAAATACATCTTCACTGTTTAAACCAGCAAAAGCTCCTCAATCTTCCATTCATTCCCACCTCTGTACTGAAGTTCACTGCACTGACAAAATGTGGTTTTAAAAAAATGAGGATCTTTGTTTTCGACCCAGACCATTTTAGCAACCCCGTCTACAGCAAGACCTCACAAACATCTGCATTTGTGCAATGCGTCTGTAAGCAGAAAGGGAATCATAGCTCCTCAAAACTGGCCTCATCACCAATGGCCTCCCTTCCTATTATGCAACTCAACTTGAAGGAACATGGGCACGTGATCCTTTTCTCCTTACTTCTGCATCCTTACTTTTTCTCTTTTCTTATTTCTTATGTTTACTTTCTGTGCCCTTTAAAAAAAATCACATAATGAACTTTTCTTCAGAAGGGGCATTGTTTTTACTAATCTATTTGCAGTGAGATACAACGAAGGCACCAATCTAAAAGAGTTAGGACGTATATTTGCAAGATGATCAGTAAACACAGAAGGAAGACCATTCAAACCTAATAATGTCACCAATGTCCTTTTCAAGAGCACTAACATGACACAGCTCAGAAGACTAAGGAAAAGATTGGGAAAAATGGAAACTTCTACATTCAAATTCAAGTAACGATGCAGATTGCTCCTATTTTTGCAAAATTGCTGAAGTTGCAGCCAAGTGGTGATAACTTAAAATCATAGCCAACAGAGACTACCAAATTTTCCTCCATTTTGAAATGAACTCCTGTGTTGAGCACCTCCCTAATGTTCTTGGTATTTGTAGGTTGCTTTGATTTATGGGATATTAAGTCCTAGATCTGTGTCTGCCAACCTCACACAGAGTTACAAAGATCAGTGTTTATTAAGTTGCTTTGAAGATACAAGCACTATGCAGGTAACAAGTGTTGAGAATTAAATCAGAGAAGCTCAGAGAAGCACAACTGTACTTCAGAATTTCCTCCCCTTGAGTGGCATACGTAAGCAGGTAGTTTAACCACTACGTTACAAATAAATCTTAACCATTTAGTTTTCAAGGCTATCTAAAGATACAGTCACATTGCAATAAAAACGTAGTCTCACTTGGAATATGTATTTATTGTTACAAATAATCCTTACTGAGAACTGTGAAATTTGAGGGGAAAATCCCCTTTCTCCAGCTATTTTGTAGATTTGATAGCGGTTTCTACAGCCAGTTTCGCTGTTTTATTGATGACAAACTACAACCTGCCCACAGAACTTTTCAGAAGCTCATGTAATCTTTCCCTAGATTGTGCCAGACAATTTCATTAACAACAGAAGCAGCAAATCTGAAACTAAACAGGGAGATACAAACTTACAGACAAAAAAATCCCCTATTAGGCAATGGTTTTAGCCTCAGGTCAACTCCAAAGATAGGTAAGTAAAACACAGGAGGGGAGTAGAGGTCTTTTATAGGAAATTTAATATGTCTTAAAGTGTATAAATTAATGAGTAAGTTGAAATTTTTAAAGATACACTGAGATCTGGGCTTTTTAGGTTGACTTTGCTTTAAGACTCAAATATAACATCAAATATATTTGACACTTATTATCAATGAATTGTACTTTACATATGCCCATTTTACTAGTGTATCCATTTTGACCATCCTGAAAACTCTACCTGGGATGAGAACCCATAATTTGCCTAAATAGACAGGTACATTCCTAAAATTCCTAAGTGTGGGAGAAATCACATTGAAGTGAAATGAAATTAATCCTGCATTTCATAACTTTCAAGTCTTCCTAAATGGCAGTCAGCAAGTCCAGCTAAACTCTCACTCTCATGTAGTAGTATTCGAACACACACTATGCATGTCGGTTTTTATTGCTGTTTTTAATTAGGACAAAGCAACCACAAAAAGTGCTGCAGATGTCCTCCCAGGAGTTCTGAGGTTTACACTGCATCAAAACCAGTAAATGCAGGAAATTGTTCAGCTACCTCAAAGTATGCAAACAAAGCAGAGCTTTGGTTGGAACATTGCTATTATTATAAAACTGATGTTATGTCACAGTATTTAAAAAAAAAAAATTGATACCTCCAACCAACCACTGAGACTTACGAATGAAGAACAGCATTTCATCACCAGATACTGCAGAACATGCCCTCCTAATATTTAACAGTACGCGTGCTGACAAAAGCAATAATCTAGCTACTTTTGTTTTTCACCCACATTTAGTCAATAGAATTCAGTTAATGCTAAAGTTTTCCCATCCCAGACTCTCATTTCTTGGTTTAAGGCAGTACCATCACCACCTGAACTACCCAGACCTGTAAACAAGCAATCAACACTTCATAAATCCTGATTCTTTTTGTCCATATACTTCTAAGAATCAATTTTTTTCTCCTGTCATTCAGATAAAAGCCTTCCTGCTTTCAACCCCTTCCATCCCAGCCACTGAAGCTTTGTCTCCTCAGACTTTCATAAACCCAACTAAATCTCTCCTTTGAATTTATTTAACACAAAACTGCCCACATCATTTTCATGACCTCCGTGAGATTCTTAGTCCCCTACCTAATACATCTTTGAGCCCATTCACCAGTTTTCACCTTCTTGATCATATCGAAAGTAGATTTCCAGTCCTCACATTTAAACTACCCCTTCAAAAATGACGCCTTTTTGTTCTCAACTAGGCTGCACTGCTCTCTGCAAAGAAATGTCTTTTGGGATAGAAGAAGAACATTTTTGGTCCAGATCCTTAGCACCCATAATACAGTTACACAGATTTCTTCTTTTATACAGACAGCCAAATCTCTAGGAAGAGCAAAAAGCTGAGTAAGGAACACAATATTTAAAAACAAAGTCTGTCTTTCTGTCCTGCCCACTTCCCCCAGTAAAGCTAAGGGAGTGGTACAAGTAGGAGGAGTGCTTAATGGAGCAAGGAACCATGTGACCAAATGTAGAAGCTGGCACCAGATTTCATCATCTAGACTGATTCTCTTTATATTTACTGGAAAGAAAAAGCCACTACTGTGAGAATAACACACACCTGAGAAGCTGTCATATGAGACAGAAAAAAGTAAAACTTAACTCTGAATCCTGCAAGACAGTTGAATATGATTCAAAAAGGAAGAAGGAGCTACCACAGGGTAAAACTGATGCAAAACTAAAGGGCTAATGGGCAGGAACTAATGGGTTAATGGATTGGTGTTAAAAAATAAGCTTAACCTGGAGTCCACTCTCCTCTACCTTAATGTTGATATTTTTTAAGACTGTAAACTAGCAAGAGTAGAATCTCACACTTTTTATTTTATAGTCAGTATGATTCATGACACATTAAAGTTTTCAGTAAGTAACAGAATGGGATAGCTATTTACAGAAGAAAAACTTCCGAGTTAACGTTGTTAAAAAAAGTTAACGAAGTATATACAATTGCAAGTTTACGCATTAACACGTTTTCAATTATTCCTTTTAAAACTACTCATCTGAAATCTACACATTGATACCCACCGTTGTGGCAGTATTTGTGCCAGAGGCAGTAGAAATACTATTGTCAGAGGAATCCTGCTGTATAGAACTGAGTTTCTATAACTCAAACTATTATAATACCAATTATTCACACATGAATACATTCACTTGCCTTCTGAATTGCTGAACTCTTCTCTCTATAATCTTCACATAACCTCTATAGATTTGCCAAGGGGATCCTCACTTCAGGTCTAGCTTCTTTCTGGTTTGCTTTTTTGTAAATCATTATTCAGAACTTTTAATGACAATAAATACCTGTTTGACCATGGGTCACACAGAACATTTCACTTAAGTTCATAGGAAGTTGGTATCAAAAACAACCATTCCCCACTTTTTTTTTTTTCCCCTTAAGCACCAAAGTATACGCAGACAGCATTTTTTAAAAGTGCAATGTAATACAAGGTAATTAATCACTCCATAAAAATTTACCCTACATTTTGTTAAGCAGTAAGTGGAGTTTCTCAATTCTCATATTCCTACACTGAGACACTTTAAGAGTCTGCTGAAAGATCCCTCAACTTAAGGCAAACAGCATTTCCCCCAGAGGTGGCCTCCCATGATTAAAAATGAAATTCTGTACTTACTTCACAAGGACTAGTCCTCTAGGCACAAGTTAAGTAAAAAGAAATCTGTGGTGGACTTTCAGAAATTCTCACCCACTGGCAGGTTCTGCCTTAAGATTCTCAAGTCTGATACACCAAGTAAGGACAACATCTTCTGGTGAAATAAGCACCCATATCTAATGGTGCACACCAACCCTGTCCCGAGCAGGGTACAGTTCTTGGATACTAAAGAACAGTGATGGTCAAAAAACCCAAAACAATAAAGACAAAAAAAATCTAAATCCTTCACGGATTCCTGAAGTATTTCTGCAAGATCTAGAGGTAACTGTCACCTTTCTGTATGGTCTCAGGAAAACAGATCTCAAAAACATGGGTACAGAAGCTTCAAAGTTGAGGTATACACTGATGCTGTCCCGCAAATCCAGCAGCACAGTGACAGAACTGCAGACTATATAGAAATAAAGTTAACAGTTGGAAAAGGAAGCAGATATAATTAGAAGATCCAAAGACTGTCAGCCATTAACAAGCAAGTCTGCTTGCCTTAATGTGGAGGAACTCTAATGAGAAGATGCAGCAGTCAAAGCAGATATGTTTCTCTTGAAATTTCTGTAGTTTGACTACTACAGTATATTGAGTGCAGCACAGTATTAGTGGAGGCTAACTAGTTCACTTTATGCTGCAGAAAAGAAGACCCTTATACGCCTCTGCACAGCTAAGAAGTCCATCAGAGAATGTGAATCCTCTTGTCATTAAATGATAAAACTCACATCCATCAAACAGTAGATTCTCTGTTGTTACCTTTATTTCATGAAGAATTCCTGGGGATTAAAATCCAATGGAGATTCTCATGGCAAGCAAGATCACCATGGATCTCGATTTTGTGTCTGCAGTATCATCAAGAACCACTTGAAGCAATGCACGTGTTTCAAGTTTTTCTTCCATGATCAAAACCCTAAACTTCTTTCTGATGTCTTGTGTGTAAAGTAACTCAAAGCCTTGAGAAAGCACTTATTACCAGCAATTTACACCCTCTTATGCAGCATCCAGGATATCTATATATCTGCCACAGTAATTTAGCTGCTTCCAGTAGCTCCACATTCCTTACCAAGGGGCACTGAATAGTCCACTTGAAAGTCTCTGGGGTTTTTAGTCACAAAGTCCCAAACTGCAGTCAGAGATAAGCAGCAAGAAAGAACAGAGCACAGTTCCACAATGGCTTAAAAAGCAAAATGAGGTGCCAGCTTCCACTAGCAGACAAAGCCATTTCTCCCTCCAAAGCCAGTTATAGCATTTCCACTACCTCATTTGTGCTGGCACTACTGTTCCTGCAGTAAAACAGATAAGGGAAGTAAATCCATCTGAAACAGTTTTTTTTTTTTTTTCCCTGGGTTAGTTTTCAACATCTTCAGCAGAGCTTTCCAACGCACAAATGATGGTGCTGGCACAGGGGAGATTGTGGAAATATGCAACCAGTGAAAAGGCAAGACAACACCTTTAGTAGTAACCTGCAGTTTGACCAGCTTGAAGTCACTGTGGAACTAACCGCTAAGAGATATGTCATTTTCATCACCTAGATGGAAGGCACTCAAGGTACAGACCTGACAAATACATTGAAAAAACTGTACGCAACAACCTAACATATTTATGACCATCAGCAGCATATATAACAACTTATGCTATGGAAGCAAATACTTGAAGAACCCGGGCACTTCTACTCAGCTAGGAGTTGTCAAGTTCCGTAAGAGATGAAGCATGTTTCAAAAAAAAAAAAAAAA
>VYXH01005291.1:299863-363685 GCA_013397275.1 Burhinus bistriatus
AAAAAAAAAAAATCTGGGCTGCAATATTCCCAGCATTTTCTCCCCCTAGTCAACTGCTTTCCCCAACCATCCCCTATAATGCTCTCAACTCAAGTTCTTCCCAGTGTTTCTCAGAAAACTCTCCCAGTATCTTCCGTTCCTCTCCCTCCCAGCTGAACAGGACACGAGACACACTACACATCTGCGGTATGCATGCCATGCCTGGCCAATACAATGTTCTAACTGATCAGCTAACAAGGCCAGGCAGAACAGGTAACTACCATTTTCCATCTATAGCCTTTTCCTTCAGCAAATGAGTAGATTTATGATTTATCCAGCTACCAATTTTCACAAAACCTGCAGGAATCTAATCTTTCAGCCCTCAACTCCTGTCAAATCTGTCTGAACCTGGCTAAACGATTCAGAAGTTATTAGGGGAGCAGAGATGGACAGAGAGTACAAGTATTATTTTCTTGGGAAACTAAGCTAAAAATATAATTTATATGAAACCAGAGTAATTATGTTAGTAAAGTACATGACAAGACAGTCATATAAGAAAATTAAAGAGAAAAATGAAGTCAAAAGAGAAATGACAATCAGATTAATATCACCTGTGGAGATCAGTTTTAGACTTTCCACTTCTATAGATTTGCTCATTTTCCCTCTGCTGAGTAGCTTTGTACAATAGCGACTATTACAGCTATTTACATTTTTGGTACATTCAGATGGCTCTTAAGGACTCCTGAATGACACCTTCTCTGCTGCAAGAGAGCCATGAACAAATGCAAGGTTCTCCTGCAACTTCACAAGCAGAGTAGAGGCTCCCACTCTAATTAAAATTTACACCATTCATTTATATCACATATCTGAAAGGCTCGTGGCTGCTGGCTGGCTTCTGTGTCAAGGAAGCAAAATTAAAAAAAAAAAAAAGAACAAAGAAAACTGAAGTTAAAAAATGAGTAACAGTCACGAGAAAATCAACAACTTCTGCAGACAGAAACTTTACACCAAGTCTTTAAACAATTTAAAACAAACATTGCCAGTTTTCAAAAGGGAGGAAGGAGCAAGATACATCTAAAAGGTCTGAAAACTGTTTTTTTATTATACCACTTCTATGTACCACTGAGGAAAAAAAAATGTATTTTAGAAGAACTCAAAAAACTTTTTCTAAAAAGTCTCTCTTTTTACCATGTTTATAAGAAAGGTGGTGATAATGCTTTCAGGAAAACTTCCTTCTTAAGACAGGTTGAACAACCTTGCATTACTGAGTCAGAAAGGCAATGAATAACAAGAGAATACAAAAAAAGTCACTGATCAGGTAAATTGTAGGACCCGTTTTGCCCTCTATCAGAGAAAAAAAGACATTTGATTAATTCAAGAGGCAGATATTTAATAGTGAAAAAAAAAATTTCTTTACCACTAGGTATCATTGAGTCCAAAAGTTTGATGGATCCCAAAAAACAACAGGCAGTCAAGATTTATTAGAATACCCACAAATTCACTAAACGACATTTTAAATTAGAATAATTACAAAACCTATGAGTTTTAAAAGAACTGTTAAACAACTCAGAGTCAGCTAAGATGGTATTTCCTTCAAAACCAGGTATGAAAAAAAAGAATTTTATTTCTCAAACGTATGTAACTTCCTTTTAAAGCATCTGGCTGAAGCCAGCCTCAGATACAGGAGATCAAACTACTCTCATCCAGAAGGCTAACTCCTACACTACCCAGAACAAAATGGTAAAGAAATAAAAGAGACAGTTGTCTCAGCTCTGATGTCCTCAAAGGACAAAGGTGTCTTCAAATTCCAGAAAGTCATTTTTAATGGTGTTTGTCAAGTTACAGACTTGCCTCTATCTCACATGAGAATTAATCCAAGTCAAATCCCTTTTCTGGAGAGCAGGAGGGGAAGAGAAAACAGTAGCAAGTGTAGGATTTGTGACAAAACATCACCAGCTACTAGGATTTTAATGTTAGCATCTGGTTCACTGTTCATATGCCAGTATCCAAATTCTTAAGTCAAATTCAGAACAAGTTCAAAAGGCAGAAAATAGTTAAAATAATTAAAACCATGTAGCATTTGGTCTGCTACGTCCTTTGATAAGGCATTACTGCAGTCATACGAATGCCTGAAGTACAGCGATCACGGACACCGCTGTAGCAGAGAGGTCAAATAAAAGAGACTAAACAGATAAAAAAATCAAAGACTAAGAATAAAATGGTTTCTGAGAAAGATTATAAACAAAAGACCTTTTCTTTCTAAAAATCTTTTTAGAAATACTCCTGCCAAAACAAAACCTCCTTTCCATTACAAAGTAGAAACAGATAGCTTCGTATGAAAGCAAAGATCACCATTTAGCAAAAAAACCTCACCAACCAACCAACCACAAAAAGGCGCACAAAGTATTATTTATTTCAGAACTAGATTTTCTGCAGCAGTTTTTTATATCCCTGCTTGATCTCCTACAGTTCCTTCTATAGAGACCACTAATCAGTACAATTATTGGGAAAAGTTAGCAGTGTGTTCTCTTCATATTTCATAAAATGACTTTTATATAAAACTTGTATTTTTAATACTTCACATAACACAAAATGTTTTAATTTTGTTATTTGCTTGAAATGCCATTTTCACAGCTATCGTATTTATTATACAGCATAAAACATCTTCTCTATGCAGAAAACAAAACCTGCAGTCTATCACTACAATGTATTATTGTTAAATACTGCAAAAAAAGGTAAGAATGTAAAATCAATTCTTCCCCATCCAGTTTATTTATATGTAACACTAAAGGAAGCAACTGCAAGACAGTAAAATAATATGCAACATACTCCATCTACTGGCAACAGAGCAGTAGGACGAAGTTCTACTATACAGCACCCCAATAATTAAAGATATGCTAATGTTTTATGTGCTAACATGTCTTGAAACCACTTAGCAATGATTAATTTACCAGACACACCAGACTGCACGTTGCTGGTAGTTTCCTTTTCCACATACATACATACAAAGGCGAAACGAGTCCCTTCTCATTGGTGCCCAGTGACAACAGGCAACGGGCACAGATCAAAATACAAGACATTCAATTCAAAATTAAGAAAAAGAAATTATTGTGAGAGTGGCCAAGCACTAGAAGAGGTTTCCCAGGCATGTTGCAGAGCCTCCATTTTTGGAGATATTCAAAATGCAATTGAGCGCAGCCTGGAGCAACCACCTCTGAGCAGGGGAGTTAGACTAGATGATCTCCAGAGGTTCCTTCCAATCACAGCAATTTTGTGATTTTATGATCATACAACTACTTATACCAAACTTTTGACCTACGTCCCATTCTAAGTTCCCACTAGAATACTTGCACTTTTCTCAAAATACGCAGTCAATATGGAAATATTTTTAAATTATCTGTGGCAGAACTCTCCCAAATGGATTTTCAGCAACTTCTAGCAATGCAATACTTTTAAAACTCATCTACACTGTGATACACCATCACAGTACACAGCTGTACCTTCAACAAGGGAAATGGAAGTTGCAGATTAAATCTAACTCAGGAACGCATATCACCATGCTTTCAAACAGAATAAATATTTTGTGGCACATTTCTGATAGCCCATCTGGTCTAATCAAATTAAAAAAAAAAATCTAAAATACTTTGGAAAAATTAAATAAATCACAAATAGGTAACTAAAAAACTACTTAAAGTTTCATACAAAATACATAAACCCGGAAAACAAACCACCACATGATAAACTAACTCTCGTTCTCTATTGCAGTAGCCCTGAACAGTAAACAGGGCTTTAAACTGGGGAAGGCTGCTGCACTGTCTGTAGTCCGCTCTGTTTTTAGAGAAGATGATGACAACAGTTTCCTTTAGCGTTCTCAGGTGTTTCATCTGAATTGACCTTTTGGCAGTTACTTTCTAAAATAATATAAACAAAGCTCCTAAAAAATTAATTTAATCAGGAAAATAACATTATTGGTGATTTTTTTCCTTAGATTTATCTAAGGAAAAAAATTAATTCAAGTTCAAATAGTAGAAAAAAATGGAATATTTTCAGACTTATTAATTGGAAAGTACATTTTTTATCCTGTGTAATTAAAATACATGAATCATTGTTCTTGTTACTCTGCTTGAGTAATACATTTTAGTCTTTAAAAAAAAAAAAAATCTTAGCTCTTGACCATAAAAAAGTTTCCACTCTACCTCTAAAATCATCTCTGTTCAGAAATCCCATCTCTGAACTAGTTTCTTCCATTTACACAATCACAATCCACCATATAATTTACTGCTATACAAGCTCCCTACAATCCACTCTGTTCTGCTCTCACTTTACCCCAGCTCCTTCCTCTTAACACCCTTCTAAGACTCTAAGAACTCCTCCTAGTTCCTAGTCTCTGCTGAACTTACCACATCAATCTCTAACTGTGCCATGTACTACCTGAATCCCCTCTGCAGATTTCTGATTGTTCATCAATTCCTCGTTCTCTGTCTTGATTACCAGATGCATCACATCCATCCCGGACTAGCTACCTTTCCCAGAATCAACCTTAAAAGGCAGATTTTCATTTGATCATAGTCGCAAACACCATTAAGCTTCAAATTTTCACCACAATACTAGCAGGAACAGAGCCTTAACACTAGCTCCTTTTTTGTTTACACAGAGGAACACTGGCAGTTTCCTTCAGTGGGTGGCTCTACTCGCCAAATGACTGCCACTGCTCTCACAACATCAGGTGGAGAAGAGAGCAGAGGTACCGGAGCTTCTCTTTATATAAGTCACCAGTAACGGCTATCTCTCTTCCCAAGAGACATCCGGCTTGGAGGTCTATAAACCCTACTGTCTGCTGCACAGCACGCAGAGCCAGGAAAGTGCTCTGTAGACCAGCCAGAGTGAGAATCTCCACCTTGGATTTCATAGGAAACTAAAAAAAAAAAATAAAATTGAGAATCCCTTCCCTCCTCTCTATTTTTGCATAAGCTGCCAAATGAATAAAGAACAGCTTGGATCCACAGCATCAATTTATTATATAATAATTTATTCAAGCCATAACTCTGTTCGATTGACTAATTCCTTTAACAGAAGAAATTACAGCTTCAGGAAATAAAACCATACACCTCTAATTAATTAAACTATTGGACATCAACACTATCATTCATATATAAACAACATTCATCTCTGGGCAGTTATCACCATGCCTAGAAAACTCTTTCTCATCAAGGAAGAGTACCATGAAGGGGAGCACAAAGACCAATGAAAATTTGTCAGCTTCAATTTATCAGTTTGCCTATTAAGCAATAATTGATAATGCTACTAATAATATATTAATAATGGATTCTACATCTTCAGCAGGAAAGCCATGCACAACTATCAGTATATCCCTCATACTTACTCTTGTAGTCTTTATTTTGTTTAGAACCAAAATATCTGTTGTGTATTTACCTGTTTTAATCAACTTACCTCTTGAAAACAACTGGCAGTACCTCTGATTACCTATACCCCAGTTAAAAAGTCACTCCTCACAATTCTAGAGATTTTAATCAATTTATTGGACTAATCCAGTAGGCTGCAGCGAGAGCATCTTAACATCCTCCAATAATGGGTAGTCACTATTGAAAACCAGGTGCCGTAAAGGAAAATACAGTCAAATTTGTTATCTCTTTTCTAACTTTTAGCATTATACTGTACATATTGAAGATAGGAAGTGAGTAACTATAGCGTATGTGAGAGAGTCTGAAGCAGCCTGTAGGTATGTATCTGTGAATACACACACACACAGAGTAAACAAATCTTAACACTGATCAAACAGATAAAAGGGATCTTCTCATTGGATCAGAGTTGTCTTATACTGAAAATAGTCTTTTACAAATAAAACGTAGTATTATATTAGAAAAATAGTTATTCTTTATCACAAAAACAGAACTCCTGCTTCTTTACAATTTCTTGGGCAGAGATTTCATGTAGTCAGAAAAAGAGTATTTCCTAAAATTCCATGTTTCATGCCTAAAATTACTTCTGGAAATAATCAGTAAACAGTAGTAGAGACACATTTGAAATGTTTGCCATTGAAAGTACCTCTAGTTTTGCACAGTTATCACCCAAGGTACTCACATGCACATTTATTCGCAGAGTTGGGCCACACCGCCATTGTGGGTTTCTGTTTGTTCCGAAATGCCTCTTCAACTCTAGCTTCTGTTTTCCGTACAGTGGAACCATGAGGATTTATTTGTTCTGCTGTTACTGATAAGCCTGCATACAGAAGATAACCATACCTATTTAAATAAACCAAGCTGCATAAAACTACTGAATTTAAAAAGAAACTTGGAATACCATGCTGCAGTAAGAACACATCAATTAATATTTAGCTGGACATTCAAAACAAAGATTAGAATTGAGAATATTTGTTTTCTACTGACAAAATAACTTAGTGGTTGCATGGTCTTAAAACCGTCAGCTCTGATGGCTTAGAAAAATATGACTGTCTCTCACACTTAGGTCCCCAAAGATTGCACTCTTCTATCCATATTTCCTCTATAAAGCAAATTCTTATTGACAGTTTCAATTTTTCCTAATTTTAAACAGATGATTTAAAATAAATGGCAATTCATAATGGCACTGTATGCCACATCAAAAAAAGTATCTGAATAAAAACCTTGTATTGTCACTATGATCTATGTTATGTAAAATGGATCCATTTCAGAGTCAATATCAGCTCTTAGATTAAGAAAATGCAATTCTGGTTTCAACAAAAAGTCTACTGGTTTTCTGTAATGTAAGTTCATCTCATAACTTCTACTATTTCATAGGGGTTTTTTAATTAAATTCTAAAAATGCAAACTTTCATATTGGTTATGTACATTTTAAAGACATAAACGAATCGCTGAAGTTTCATATTTGTGAACTAGAATTTCCTATCCATCCACTAAAACAGTCTTCAAAATGTCATACCATGCCTCCAACACTAACCAGAGCCAAGTGACCAAGAGATGACAAGAAACTCTAAAACTGATGGAAGCAGAAATTAAAAGATGCACAAAGGAACTCTCACCCAACAGTTAATAGTTACAGCATAAGTTTCTAGGTACAATTACAGATATTTTAAACTGCATATCAAACATATTTCATTACTCAAAACATCTACCACTTCTACGTTATCATCTGCTGGCTTTAAAAAGAAGCTGCAAATTCCAATAGTCTAGTTTTTTAGGTTTTGGGGTTTTATTTTTGTTTTTTGTTTGTTTTTGGTTTTTTTTAGTTTATCAACTTAGAACTTGTTATCCTTAGATTTACAGTCTTTCAAGAACAGCACCTCATTTCAGTAATACAAGAACCAGAAATTCTAGCTTAAATTCTAGATACTAATTTTATTATACAGTTTATTATTCTGTTACGCTGCAGTACTTCTTTTGAGACTGGTCACCAGTCTCAGTACTAAATAAACATGGCAGATCTGTCAAAAAAACAGAAAAAACGTAGAAAAAGAAAGTGATGTAGAAATACCTTCCATTTTAAAACTATGTAAGATTGCTAAATAACTTGCCAAGAGAAATTTGAAGAAAATGGATATAGAGCTTTTTAGCTTTAACCCTCATCTTCAGTATCCTGGAAATAAATTAAGAGCTAGTACATGGCACAATTCAGAAAATCAATGGCTTTTCAACTGGGTAAAGATTAAAAAGCCTATAGTATGTGTCATTTGCCTTCCAGCCTCCTCTGTGATTCCAGAGAGAAACACTTGATATTTCCAGAGAACCTACTAGAAGCCTCACGCAGATCAGTTTGCTCGACTCCATCCAAATCTCATGTTGAATGTTAAAGTCTTTCCAAATGTAGCCAAGAAAATGTTGACCAAGATCTATCCAAGTATGGGGCATGTTCTTTTTGTCAGAAGACAAATTTCCCTTCTGATGGCCACAGCCACCCACTCCGACTCAATCTGTGACTGCAACACTACCTTGACCTCTTCTGAGAAGGTATTAATACAAGTTTTATAGTCAGTCTAAGAACGCTGGTAGATTCGCATGATAAACCTGGACTTTTTTTTCCCCATAGCGCCCTGTTTGCATTACTGCCCTTCTTTCACAACAGTGCTGTTGGGCAAGCTTAGAATTTTAACTCTGGTAAGGCTTGAAGGTAGGATCCTGTATCAAGCTGAGTCCAGACATATATGCAGAGAAATGTGGACACCGACTGGGCTTTTTTTCCCATCAGACTTTATACATCCTAGTCCAGCGCTTTTACAGGACGATGGAAAGAGAAGCTTAGTTTACTTTCAGCTGAACAAAAGCCTGCTGTGCATCGTACAATGAAGCCCACTGTGACTTCAGTCTCAATACTCATTTATGGCCTTCCTTGGACATCTCTTGTTGATATCAAAAAGAAGTACTTAAGGGTTCAATTCCCCACCACTGTTTTATGTCAGCAACAAGGCTGGCTGCCCAATTCAGCATGATTTCATCAGGTAGCTCCACTCAGGCAAACAGCCTGAGCAACCACTCTTGCATTTAGGTGACATGCTGCACAAAGCTTTTGGACAGCAAAAGGCATAGTTTACAATGCATACACAGTTTTCCTCCAGTATTTCCTCATTGAAATATTCCATTATTTCAAAATACACTCTTATTATGAAGCAGAGGGGAAGGAGGACCTGGGGATCACTTCTATACCTGGCCAACTGGTAATCAATCTAAAGAAGAAACCAGAAATCCCTTAATAACCTTGTGGACATCCAATCAAAAGAAGAAAATGCAAGTATATGCCTTGTCCAAAATGTTCCAAAACAGGGTATGTGGCAAAGTCTAGACCAGTAGATGCACTGTGATTTTGCTGATCTGCTGTCTTGCCGAGCATACTCTCTAGAGCAAAATGGCAGTAATGGCAAGGTTGATCAGCGTTCACATCCCTTCCAACCATTACAATGACCAGTGCCAAGACTATATGCCTGAAGTGCCATCTTCTTGATGTTCTACATCAGTCTTTGACATAACTCCTGATCCAGGGATAGGACAATCTCTTGTGCTTGCCTTACAGCATGAGGTTTCCTCAGACCTCAAGAGCCTGATACATTTTTCTTCATTCATAACCAGTTAATCTAATACAGCTTCTTCCGTGCACTCCAAATCATCTGTCTTTGCTAATCCAGTAAGTGATCTTAGCCTTCCACACTCTGCCGCTGGACCAAAACTCACAAACAACTGGTACTGTTAGTTACCTACCTATATCTGAAGGCCCACTAACCAGCATCTGACACCAAGAGTATCTCCTTTTTCCAATTTAACAAGTTCATTGCATGTCACCATTAGCCTTAATTATGACTTTTGAAAATCCACCTCTTTCAACAGGGTCTTCAGGTTTTGCCCCCAGAAATATATATTACTTGGTCACTGCCATAAAGAGAAGGGCAGCATTCCAGTTAGCTCTTGCGAGACTTGCAAGGAGGGACTTACAAGCTATATAGTCACTCTTTGTAACAAAGAGCTCTTATAAACAGTTACTTTAACCTCGGAAGCAATAACCTTTAACAATCATGGGGGACTCATAATGGATAATTAACTGAGCATAGCTCTCAGCGTGACACTAAGGCCAGAATTGTGAATATTCTTATATTTCTAATAGAAAAGTACAGAGGAGAAATGAAGGCATTATATTAGTTCTATTTTACAACCACGGTGAATTACAATTGGTTCTCTTATCCACAATTCAAGACACACACTGGAAGCTTGTACAGAAGTAGACAAAAAAATGCACGACTGAATGGGAAAATAAAAGGAACTCTATCTGTTTAAACTCAAGAAGAGAAAGCCTACCGATACTTGCATAGTTCAAAGAAATTTATTAATAAAGGGTATTCAATCTATTGATAGAAATATTTCAAGAACCAGCAGCTGTAAGTTAAGACCAGCCTAATTCAACCTAGAAATCAAATAATGTAGTTTTTTTACCAAAGCACAAGGCAAAGCAGGAAACAACTTGCCAAGACAAAGCTGGAATTATTGAAATCAGTAATCCCTAAATCAGCATGAAATTTTGTTCTGATGTTACAGTCCAGTGATTTTCAACCTTTTTCAATTTTCAGAACTTTAAAAATTTTCCACGGAGGTACAGAATCTTTCATGTAAGCAGAGCCCTACTGGGAATACGTTTGAGCTTTTGACTACCTTTTGTGGTCACTTTAGAAGCCGTCCAGAGACTTGGAGGTCTATGGACTACAAGTTGAAAACAACTGCACTAATTTAAACAAAAAATAAGTCCGTGATGTCCTCCAATGTAGGGGGCTGTATTTCCTGATTCTGTACCATTAGGGTTGTCAACCTCATGCTCCCTTCAATGTGGATGTAATAGTTGGTTCTTAATCCAAAAAATCAACTGATTATCACCAAGAGTACACTTGTGCACACACCAGGGTGAACTGAAAATCCACCATTTTAAATGCCATTCTCCCTAAGTATAATTGTTATTACACTGCATTACATGCCATTTTTAGAATACAGCCCTGGTTTCACCACATCTTCAGTTCGTGTAGCAATCCCAACATTTACCCATACACCATGTTCTACAAGACTTTTTGTACCAATAGGCAATGCATCCTTCTTTTGCAAAGAAGGATGGTGCCTTATCAGACCAGCTCACACAGTTGGAAAAAGTAGACTAGTTTCAAGCTGAGTCACCCTTTAGCATGCACTGCCCGAGTCTATCATGCATTCCACATTCGATCTTATATTTAAGTTTATATACGGACATTTGTAAATTCTGTTTTCTATCCCATATATGTTGTGTTATGATAAATGAAGTTAAATATACCTCTTTTTCTTCTCGCTTCCTTGATTTCTTCACACATCTTATTAAATTCTGGATCCAGTTCAGCAGCAATGATAGCATGAGCAGTGTCCTTCAAAGTACAAGCTCTGTGTCTAATTATTTTATCTAGAAAACAGGACAGCACACTTGTTAATTTTATCACAGTTATGTAAATTCTTTACCATTTCTATGTTCTTGTATATTACAACACTGATATAGACAGAAGTAACCAGGAAATACTACAAATGTATGAAAATGTAGATGGATCAACACCACAGCATGCCCAAAAATCACAACCCAGCTATTTAAGAGATATAGGACTTTTCAGAAGTACAAATTGTTACTTTAATCAATACGGCATTTATAAACAAATTGAAACAGTGAATGATGAACACACCTAAATCAACTTGCAATCCTTAGAAACTTGCTAGAATTAGTGGGTATACCAGTTTCTAGAGGCAGATGTACACAATATAGCGGAGTACAGTGCAGAGAGTCCCAAAAGTAACAAGAGACTTGTCCAGGAATTAATTTACCCACTGGGGTCTAGGAATATTCATACGGTTATACTGCGCACAAAATCATACTGGACATCTCCTGAATCTGTAAGGTAAGGCTTGCTTATATTCCCCTCTCTACATTTTTTTTTAACCTTAAATTATTGCTTAATTTTTATTTAACAACTGCTAGAAAATTCAAAACTGTGCTAAAACAGATTACTTTATTGCTTATATTGAATAGCTACTTCTCATCTTAATCCATTCAGAAAAACTGGCAACAAACGAGCCTCAGGTTTGCTACATTTTCATCTCTATTTGGGGAACAGGACAAATAATCTTGCCCACACTGGAAGCTGAAATGTGACTCAACGAAAAAACATTTTCTCAGAGAAGACCAGTTCCCGTATCTTTGAAACACACAAAAGAAATTGCTCCAACACTGTTGAAATTTGAAGAGTAATTGTAACTTAATAAGTAAGCCCATATGTGGAGAAAATTGACATCTAGCATGTTGCTTTCCAATCAAACCTACAACACTTACTGTTTGCTTTTAGTACAAACATACTTAATTTGTTAATTCATCCATACTGAATTACTTTTTCCAGTTGATGGAGGTACTTCAACAGGAAACATCAACATTAATGCCTACAACATATACAATTAGCAGATTTAATCTGTTTTAATAATCACTAAAGACAACAATTAAGAGTATCAGTGAACATTTATTAAACAAGGTTTATAATTCTAGAAACAGCAAATTTTACAGCTGGAAAAACTGCTGAGTGAAAAAGAATATCCAGTATCCAGCTCAAATGCGCCCTACATATGTTTTCCGGGGAAATCTACTGCCACTTGATTTAAGTGGAAACTAGAAATTTTTATCCACGTATATTTGTGAAGCATTATGTCTTATGATCACAAAAAAATACACTGCATTCTTTGCAGATGTAATTTTGCGATATTAGACTTCAGAAAGTTGGTCAGATATTTAAGATGCCCTCGCAAAAGAAAGAAAAAGGTTAAAAAAAAAAGGAAGAGAAAAAAAAAAAAGAAAAATCAAATCAAGAGTATGTGATTGAACTACTACTTTCCTCATATCCTGTGATGGGCAAAACTCACCCACAGACAGTGCCTCCAAGAGGCAAATACTATTATGTCTAACACACAATGCTTATGTTTCCATGCCTTTAAGAACATTTCCTGGTCAAACAATGGAGAGAGAGAAAAAAAAAAAACACTATCTTGCCATATAACCTATCTGAAATTTTATAGCGAAGTATGAGGAAAAAAAAACCAAAGCAGCCCGTTTTGAATAACTGTACTGCACATAAAGCCAGCTAGTCTGGTACTCCAGCTGCTTTTTTCCAATCGAACAGCAGGGCAGAAGCAGGTACACTATGATTCTGCAAATTCAAGAACAAAGCAGAGGCAAGCATATATGCCCAGCTTTAAAGAACATGAACATTTACAGGTTAATGCACCTGAACGCATGTAATGCTTACTCAGCATAGACATGATGTGCTGTTTCAGCAGTGTATTCATACAACAGCTCAATAAGTCTGGCATGCCAGAAGAGCAATACATCATCAATTGTTGACAATGCAGAGGACAGAACTATCTTTCATTACCTACTCAACAATGAGAAACTCCAATCCAAAACTTAACCTAGAAATAAGCCAGATCCATTTTTCCCAGCTCAGTCCTGTTGGCAAGGAAAACCAAACATCCCCAAATATATTTCTTAAGACTCTTTCTCTTCGGACAAGCTCAATGAAAACTTCTGCCACTAAATGTTCCCTAAGCTGTCTTTGCTATTTTATGTTTCTGCCACACTGAACCTGTCACCTGTGTTGTTTATGATCCCGAGCAGGTCTGACCTTACAAGTCTGTAGTCCCATAATACCTGTTCTAAAACTTCAAAAAACCTCTTCAGACTACATTTCCTAGAATTAAACAAGCAAGCCCGCAGATCCAAATGGCCTAAAAATGAGACAAAGGGTGTATATTAAAGCCAATTTTTTCACAAAGCCCATCAGTAAGTCACAAACACGCTCCAGTGACATGCAGGAGGGTTATGTCTCATAGTCCTCATCTTCTGAACAGGCGTTCTTCAGAGACACACAGAATCCCAAGTGTCCATCAAGGCTTTGATTAGTTCACATCAATTACACCTCAGAAGTCCTCAAAAGTGTCTTATCAAGAACACAGAAAACCATTTGCTGTATATTATCAATGTATTTCTTCTAGTTGTAAAACAAAATGCATCATAAATTGAAGAAATAAAGTTTATTTTCTACAGATATGAAGCAGCACTGGCTTTAAAAGGCAATGTGAAACAAGTGTTAACCATTTGACCAGACTATACTGTCTCTAGTCCACACATAAGACCTTTGCAAAAGCCTCACAAAATCAAAAATTTGAGAAGCAAGAAAAATAAAGAAAAATCAGGCTTTAACCTCGTAAAACGATTTCACAAGATTTAACTAAAAACTTTTTAACACATAGGACTACACCTGCAGATGGACTCAGATTTCCAAGTATCACTTATATTAAATACAGCTACAGTAAAAGGGTGCTTTGCTCTTTTATTGATGAAGCTGCCAACTGAAAGGCTTTCTTTTGGCAATGTACACTGTAAGGCGGCCCTAGCGAAGAGTACACAAGATGTTCTTTCCTTAGTTTTGAGTGTGAACAGCTTTTACATGCATTTCAATCTACAAATTCCATTTTAATTGAAAGCGTCCCATCACACTTTGTCAAGACAACACCTTCTAATCTCTCTTAATCAGCTGCAACTGACTTCCTTGCCTGGTGATTCATCCTGTTCTATTTCTATCTCCAAATACGTAGTTCTTAATTCTATGGGTGAATTTCATGTTCTAAGCCAACGTGGAAATAAAGCAGACCACTGCCAGATTGTGTGCAGGATTCTCTACAGAGCTCTCCAAATTACGCTGGGGTTTTGTTGCATATACAAAATCTATTCACTGAAAAGGAGTGAACAAATTCAAAAAGGTACTACAAAACCTAATTTATTAGAAAACAACTCTGAATGCTGTAGTTCTGCTATTACAACGTCCCCCAGTGCACCACATGCCTCAGAACACTAAAAGCACAGACCTTTAGGACTTGCTTATCCTAATTATCACGCAGCATGCTGTTTATTTAAATGCCTCAACAGTAACCAAATATGTGATTAAATACCAGGCTTTCAGGTTTAGGTAGGCCAAAATGAAGCAGGTCCTTACCTCCAGGATCTTTGTCTGGATTATACTCCAATGCATTGCTGCAGATCAGGTCGATATCTGTTAGGAAATCCTTGGCTGTTAAGTAGTTGTGTTTATCAATTTTGGTTATTACCGTTGACAGGTCCATTGGCTCTTTGATAACTTCAAGGTAATCTGAAACCTATAAACAAACAGCACAGAGAAATGACACAGGACCATATGCATTACATTTGAACATTGCCAATTTCACATCTTTATACTTCTACTTATACCACATGCTTATCTCTAATACATTAACTAAACATGAACTAAGAACAAATTGATGTTGAAAACAGAAGTTTTATCAGACTAAATAAAACATAGGACTTCCAAAGCTACTCTTTCTTCAGTAGCTCACCAATTTCTCTTTCAAAATTAATTTAATGGTTTTTTTGAGGCAAAACATTTTGACATAAATGTACTTTTAATTTTATTTAGACTGATTTTCTTTTTTTTTTTCCTGTATAGTGTTATAGCACTGTCTTGGGTTAGAAAAGCAAAAACAATCAGCCGAACTCAAAATGCTAGGAAAAACTAGGGAAACTATATTTTGTAGGTAAAGTTCTCATTAAACTGAACAGTCAAATTATCAGCTTTGAAATATCTTCTATTGAATAGTTCTTTCAATCACTCGTTCAACAAAAAAAGTCAGGTTTTATCAACTGAAGACATTAGACTGACTGTACAGAAGGACAGTCTGAAGATAAAACCTTGTGTCAGAGTTCACTAGGAGCCTAACTCATAGCTGGAGATTTAGCATCCGCTAGGGTACACTAAAAGTATTTAACGTAATTAATGGCACCATAAGGGGCTCAAGCTTGATAGTCAAATGCATCAGCACAGCTGGTCTAACAAAGTTCGGGGGGGGGGAATCTATGCATTTGTTATTTACTTCAAGGAAAAAAAAAAACCTATACTTGAATGTTTCAATGTGATTAAGATTACAACCAATTAAAAATACTGGCAGACTCAGAAACAGTATTGTGTTTTTTCTTTTGAATTCACCCACGCATGACGGTGGCTCTAAAAATACTGAAGAGTGCAATACATAGTGAGATCAAGCCATAACGGCTCTGTAAGATATTTTTTTTTAATAAAGTGTCTGTAGACATTCATACAAAAATATATTACAACATAAACTAACATTAATGCATTACTTCAGTGGACAGCAGTCTATCACCTAATTCCTTAAATACACACATTGAAATTTAAGATGAAAAATGAAAATGGCAGAAAGTCTCTTTTTGTCTCCCTCTGTGGAAACACGATGATAATTGGTTCAGTGATCGGAAAGCCAAGCCACAGGCTTCCTTTTCTTGTTAGTGCATCATCATCAGAAAGAATCTTAACTGGAAACTGTAAACACTGCTGCTGAACTAGTCAGGAAAATCCTTGACTTATAACATAGCAGCATCCTCTGCAATGCAAGTAGAAGCGGAACAAACAACATATTTTCTAATAAAGTCAAGGAGACAGGCTCTTGTAGAAAAGGGTAGTCCCGTGCTTAAACGTACCAGGTGGGACAAAAAGGATTACATTTAATTTCTAGTGATGTGATATATTAGCAGGGGTTTTGGCAAGTCTTTAAATAACAAATTCACATTTCAACACTCTCCATCTACAAAACACGGACAGTAATTTGCTCTTTAGACCGCAAGTTCTCTGGGGAAAGAAACTGCCTTTACTAAGAGTATGAAGAGTTTCCTACAATAATGGACCTCCCAAGCAGTTTCGTAATAAAAATCAAAGTTACTGCTCAGACCATGCTCACACTGTAAGTTGCCACGCTAAAGAGCTCTTGTCAGTCTTTCAAAAACAGTCAGCTACAGAATACTATGGGAAGTTCAAATTAAGAGAGGACTACATAGGCCCATAAAAGATGTCTGTTCCATCCTGCATGGAATTTACACTGCAAATCTGCTTTTTACAGTTCTGTACTTTTAATGTCCCGTATTCATCTCTTAGTGTCTTCCAAAAGAGATGCTTCTCTTCAGAAGTAATTAAGCATTTTTTTTTAATTAGCAAGGCTGCAAAGCTTGCAGTGAGCCAGCATCTGATCTCAAAGTCAGACTGAACACAATTCTTTTCATATAGCAACACCCGAAAATAGATTTGCAGATCGAACTGTCTCATCAGTTAGGTGTGCACACTCCATAATCGACCAGTTAATGCCTTATAATGTGCTACCATCTGTGATTAATGGCATCCACAAGCATTACTGCTGAAATTATTCAACAATACTATTAATGCTGAATACATTACAGAACACAGATCACTTTACCAATATTATTGTGTCTACGATTACAATGTTGTAAAAGCTTTTATTAAAGAATTATATTTATGGTTTCAAATATTTCAAGAGCACTGGTAAGGATAGGAGTGATGGCATTTTTAAATGCTGATTTCAGTTATAAAATTGACAGGAACGCACAAGGTTTTTCAACAGGTCACTGGTAAAGTCAAAGAACATGCTCCAACTCCTTGCAACACAGATGATGAGGCTGTGACTATCTCACCAGCTAAAAGTCTGCTTTTTAGATTGGAAAGATCATGGATCAAACATCTATTTTTCTTACTAAGGTATCTATTTCCTCTTTTTAATTTATACTCTTTTTCTAATAGTTTCAACTTCATTGTTTGCACATTACTGAAACAAGACCTCTTCAATATCCACCGGTTTGCTGAAGATGTTAAAGCGTTTGTCTGTAGCCAGCCTCTTGGTAACATCCCTGAGAAACAACCGCAGCTCTCTTAATGTGTTCTCTTCCTGGTCCTCCATTCGCTGTTTTTCTGCTTCTGACAGCTCACGGGCTGGACATGGCAGTGCAAGAGGAAGAACTTCCAGAGCACGAAGAGCTAGGGAAAAAAACAAGAAGTCAGACAATGGAAATATTAACAACACAGTGGCTCTTGGGATTATGACACTCCAAATTTCATTATATATTTAATCTGCCTCATTGATCTAACTATCACTGCATCCTTAACCCCCCATAGCTCTCCACTTTCCAAAACTGATAACTGTAATGCACGAAATTTATTCTGGGCATTGATTAACACTGTCAAATGTTAACTACACTAACTGTGATTCACCCACACCTTTTGAAAAAGAAAGACATCACAAAAGAAAACATTCAGATCACATTATTACTCATTTTACTGTAACTTAGTTTACCAGCCTGTTTCCTTCTTGGTGGGGGCATTGCTGCCTCATCAAGAATTAACCCTTTGAAAAATCGCAATCTGTCATCTTCACTTGGTCTTTGAATATAAAAAACCTCTTCATATTGGATTCTGAAAATACATTTCACCTAAAAAAAAAAAAGAAAAAAGCCATATGAAAATTGAGCCCTGACTCAAAAATACATGATTAATGACCATATTAAAACACTAGTCACAAACTTTTCAAAATTAGCCACAGAAGACAAGACAGTAAACTCTTCCCAAAGCTGTGTACACAGCCTAGAGAAAACAAATAGTTGTAATTCTCACTGAATTTTCTGTAGTAACTAAACTTGCAGTATCCCATGATCCTAACAGTGGCCACCTCTGAAGTAAAAAGAAGAGAAATGGCAGGATTAAAAAAAAAAATAAAAAATCAAAGAAAATGTTGAGGAAAAAAATAGGAACTCCCCTCCCCCGTCCTGAACCTCAGAGGATGTAACGCGAAAGGTTAGGCCTTTAGACTAAATCTGCATTTAATTACACTAGGGTAATTTGTCAAAATGAACAACTGATAAAATGAACACTTTTGTCTTCTCAGCAAAGTAGCATGGCGATTATGAAAATCGGTACTATGGATGTACACCCTTCATTAAAAAAAATTACAATCATTTAGTTAACAGTACACTTTCAGTTTGACATATTTTAAATTAAGTTAGAAAACTAGTGCAAAACAGAATGCTTTTACACAACCAAAACATTCTGAAGAGCACACACCTCCCTAACAACGCTTCCTTCCACAGTAAACTTACCTCTTCAGGCAATTCGCTATACATGGACTCAGAGGTAGACAGTAGAAATATAGGGGAGAAAGATGGTATATCTTGCAGCAAAGTTAGAAAAGTAGCTCTCACAGTTTCACTGACAGCTTCCCACCAATCACCAATATGAGGCATGTAAACAATACTTGGTACTGTTCTTCGAGCTTCACGAAAGATCTAATTAAAAAAACAGTGGTATTTAAACTAAGAAACTAATTATTACCACTTGTGCGTAATAAAATTCTTGTGGAATAGGAAATGACTCAAGTTTGTAGTATTTTATATACAAATGCTCCAGTAAAATAAAATTATCTAATGATAAAGGCGTTCTAAACAAGTGTTTGTGACTGTTAGCTGTATCATTCAATTATTTTACATCAATGTACTAGGGAGACTACAAACAACTACTTGTCACATATGTTTTAAAACCTTGCTAAGACTGAGCAATCAAGATGAAAATTAAACTGGTTTGCAATCCATGCAAAATCCATCACAAACTGTTCTGAGACGTAAAACATTTAGAACTAAGTAACTGAACCCAGAACCACAGCACACCAATTCATACACAAGCTAATAAAATGAAAATCGGGAACCAGATTAAGCTTACTTGACGTTAGGTATGTGATTGAGGGGGCAAGTTAAAAATGTAATTACTCTCACTAGTCACCAGAGAGATCTCAATCACCCTCCAGACACGTCGTTCTTTCAAATATGAAAATATAAGGAGCCTATGAAAACCTGGCTTTTAAGTTACATTCCAGTTAGCTGCCTTTACATTGATGCAACTAATCTGTTCCAGAATGACATAATTTACTCATTACAAGAGAATCTGAAGTGTTACCTGTGCACACGACTCTTCAGGCGTTTTGGCACTGACTGAATAAAGTGCTGGCAAATCTAGCCTGTGTACAGAGAATTTTTCAAGAGTGTGCAATAGTGCTGGAGCAAGGTGCGAAGTCTGACCCGAACCTCTCTCTCCAGATAGCAGTAACCTTGGTCTGTAAGAGGTTGGCTGGTGATAAGCTGACCTGCAGGAAAATAACAGTTCCAAAATACAATTAACATGTTGATGTTATCAATGGATGGATATATAGAGAGTAAGATTTTTTTTAGAATCCAAAAGGCCTTCAGTAATGGATAATAGTTTCCTACAGTAGCCTTAAGAGATTCTACTAACTCTAGTACACCTCAACATTATGTCAAGTCTCAATAACGCAAGCTTTGTCTGTTCTTTGATTTCAAAACAATTTAATTCAAATTCACCTGTGCAAAGATATACACATATTAAATTCATTAAAACTTTGATTATAACCAGTTTATTTAAAAAGACTTAACGGACTTCCAGTGAATATGTCTATTTAATGCTGTCTAGTTCAGTCCTGACTACCAAACATCTCTTCAGTAGCCTCAGGAATCCCAGGTCAATCTATTCATCCCTTAAAGTGCTACCCAAGACTTCCAAGAACCACTAAACATTACAATACTTTGTTTATTTAAGAAATAGGACCTGAAGTAGGATTGAATAAAATCACTATTCATCTTCTATTCTAGCATATTCATAGGCCTCTATTCAGTAGATTTCCAGAGAGAAGAAATCCTAAGCAGTCTACACAAGGAGTTTTGGTTTTTTGTGTTAGTTTGGTTTGGGGGATTTTGCCCTGTTTTGAGGATGAGTGAGACATGGAGAGAAGCATTAGGTTTTTCCATTAAAAGTCTTTTCCATTTGTTGAAAATTTATTATGAAACAACAATTTTTTAAATTAATTTGCATTTTCTCTCATTAAGCCATTTTTATCTGTACATCAGTCAGCTCAGGCAGTGAAACAAGACTGGCTCGGTTTATTTCAGGTTAAATATTTTGTAACAGCTATGAATATTGCTGACCTTTGGCTTTCCAGTTCTGGTGGTGGAGGTTACACACACAGATAGCAACTAAAAATGCTCAGAAAGATAGACTAAGGGAGGCTTACATAATTTACAAAAATAAACATATTCTTCGAGATTATTTTATCTAGACACACATCCACACAAATACATATCATTGTTTTGGTTTTGGATTCCCCCTCCCACCCTCACAACAAAAGCTGAAATTTGGCATTAAAATACTTGACTATGTACCTCAAACTATCTGAACTTAAACCCTTAATTTTAAGCTTAGATTTCCGTAAATACTGTTCAGGCGTCACTCCTTAGCACAGAAATTTTAGCAGTTTTCCACAAGATGGCTCTACTAAACAGTACTACTACTGAACAGTTTTCCTCATCTCATTTTATTTATTTAGCAAACTCCCATATAAAGCAGCCTAAAACTATTCTTAATACCAAACAAAGAAATGTTACTTTATTACTGTTAATTACTATAGCCAGTCCAATTTATACAGGAAAGGCTCACCCAAACTTCACACATGCTGAATTCACATTTCCCAAAACTTTCTACGAAAAACAATGAAAAAAAGATGTTAGAAATGCTGAATGCATTAAATATATAATGTATCCAAACAGCTGCACACACTGAAGCTCAACAATATTTTAGACCAAGAAAAAGCAAACAATCTCTCCAAAATATTCCTACGTACCTCTCTTCCAAGTTCTTACATCTTTCAAATCAAAATGGCTTGTTACAATTATGAACTGCTGTTAACATCCTTACTTCTAAGCTACATCTGTCTGTTGCAAAATATTTCTGATTACTGTGTCTAGGATGTGGCCTTTCCTAAGACCGTTCACGTATCTAAAACTCTTGTCCATACACTTGCATGTTTCTATTACAGAACACCATTCCCAAGCAAAGCAAAAAATCATCTTTGTTACCCCTCCTGATATAAGAGTTTCCCTGTTTTATTTACTTGGTTATATGCATTTAGAGAAAGACTCACATTGTAAAATGAAGGTAGGGTTTATGTATAGCAGCTGATGACTGTTTCTTTGGTGATCCTGAGTGACAGCTTGTTTCAAAAATTGATGAAGCATTCTCATCTTCACTATCATCTAATATTAGACTTGGTACATCTGTTCCAAGAAATATATTCATTAGAACCTTATCACTTCTAAGTACGTGCACAACAAACAAGAAGAGACATTACAATTTTCTTCTTGGAAATTATAACACATTTTCAAATGTAGAAAAAATGAATTAAAACTGTCTAAATATCAGAACACAGAATAATAAGTACTTATTACTTCAAAAACCAAAACAAATTAAATATTGTAGAAGACTAATCGTAATTTCAGTTTATTTTTAAAACCATCAAGCAGAACAAGTTCACAAATACAATAAATGTTTAACTTGTTATGAAATGCTTCCTTTGGTTTTATTTCACAGCTAGAGGTTTTTCAAGGATAAAGTTATAAAATCTGTAATTCCTCAGACTATAAAGAATTTTGTACTTCTTTATTTGTTCTAAGTGCCTAAATTTCTTACAGGTATACTTCTTCCAAGATTATTCTCAGCACGACTACCTAGACAACGTATGTTTATGAAGAATTGTTTCCACCCTCTGATAACCTGCCAAAGAACATCAAATTACCTTTTACCAAAATCAGTTCAATTCATTCCATGTTCGTATACTATACCTTGATCTATTTTAATTCCTTTGCTAATACAGTAGCATAATGAACTTAAGTATTTTCTGTATAGATCATCAGAAACAAAAAACTAAAAGACTGATCGCATTCAAAAGACAGATTGCAGGGACAAACGACTGCAAAAAATACAAATATGATATTAAACCAAAACAACCAGTTGACAGTTGAAAATCAGGTACAGCTAAATTAGTTACTGGAGCTCCAACGGGATTAAGAGTAGACTGCTGTGATTTGATAATGGGAAATAAACTGCTACAAGATCTTGATTTGCCCCCGGAAAGGAGTTTAGTTGATATTACCCTAAGCAAGCCACTCATTCTCATTCCCAAAGAGAAATCAGTCTGCAACGACGGGATGAAAACAGTCACAGCTACTCAGCTGCACAGCAAGAGCAGTCCAGAGGCCAGGTCTCCTGAGGAACAAAATGCTCTGCGATGGATGGGCAGCATTTCCGAGAGCAGCCCAGAGTCACTGTAGCACACTGCTGTTGAGGGCAGCCACCGGACATCCTAACAGTAGCTCAAGTTGGCCACAGCCACTTAGAAAAATGGACTGCTCTGAGATCTAAGGGTTATTCTCAAATATATGACCCACTGCATGATTTGCCTCATTTACATGAAGCCATGGCACAGGTCCCGCTACACTGATCAAACCACCACCACAGGACAAAGGAATCAACTTCAGGGCAGCATGAAGTGCTGGATGGAGATGCCATCTAAGGACCACGCATCTAGACATATGCTCCCAGGAAAAAATGTTAAGAGACAACAAAGGTTCCCTTAGTTAGTTGGCCGTGTGATGTAAGATACTGGATTCAGAGCAGGCTGGGCAGGAATAATATTCTGCTGGTATGGGATGAGGACGTGTCACATCCCTTGACAAAGTGTGACGCAGTCACACAGCCGAGAATCATTCCTCAGGGGGCAAAGATGAAAAAAGACTTACAGGCCCCAACCAGTGGCCAAAAGCTAGTCCACAGAAAGAAAAAGCAGGACAGAAGCTGCTGGACATTCAGCTCTGGGCAAGGATAGAGGCCTTCAAATCAACTGGACACAGACAGGCCTCCTAACTCTTGGCTCACTGCATTCCCTAATCAGGCAGAATTTTTGATATACCAAATGTAGACCATGGGGTAAGTCCTATGCTCACGCATCAGACACAGCTTTTGCTTCTTAAAATATATAATTATTAAAAAAGGCAGCCCATCTTTTAATCCCAAGCATCAAGCCTTTGTGACATCCTTTGCTTTAGTGTCTGATGCACAGAATTACGAGAAACAGAAATCATTAGCGAACTGCAAAGACAGGCAGAAAACTACATTTGCAGATCGTAAGCACACCAGTAAGCATCTGCCATATACCTGGCTCTGAATTCAAGAAAAACTGAAGCGTTAGTGTGTAATCTACACTTAGACTTAAAATCACTGTACGTGAAAGTGGATTTTGCTGTTTTTAACACAGATTAATGTTATTATTCAATATCTTCTTAGGTTTAAGGGGGTAAAAAGAAAAACTAAGCTACAGAGGAAACTTCAAAAGAAACCTTAGTTCTTGTATCTTCAAAAGTGATTATCTACAAACATTTAACAGTAGCCATAGCAGCAGAATTATCTAGTAAAACTACTACTTAACTCAATGAATGCTTCCAAATCACTTTTTTGAGCATTAATAAAATAGGAATGTAAAAAATGTAACCGAAGAAAATATTCTGAACTAGATCTGTACAAAGAGACACCTAATTCAATTAATCAACAATAATGACAATCTCCAAATTGGGCATTACCAACAGGTTAGGAGTATACAGAGAGACTTCAGCATCTTAAACAACTTTGGCTACGAGAGTCTAATCTGATCAAGCGAGCCTAATATGATCTAACTGCAGCTGCAAGCCAGCTCACTTCCCCCTACCCACCGCCACATGCTCCCCAGCCCCATCTCATGCCAACTCCAACACTTGTTAAAACCTCCAGCTGTCCTACAGTCAGCAGAAAACTAACCCGACAAAAATACACCATTTTTGGATGAGTTTTCTGGCTAAAAATGTTTTAACAAAGGGCCTGACGTACTAAAGTAAGTGCAAGGGACGGAGCAAAAATGCACAGCTGGGCTGGAGGAACTGCAGCAGCCAGCACGAGGATCAGCTTAAGCTGCCTGGGCTGCAGTCTGAAAGCGTGCTCTGGAATAGGAATGAAAAAAAAGTCATGGCTGTCACAGATTTGCTTTATGACTGGGCTATTTTCAAGTTAATCACACACAACCACAAGTACGGTTTACACAGTTGGGGGAAGGGGGGAGGTTCCCAGATAAGAACCGTAGAAAATAGTATGCCAGAAAAAGTAGGTATCAAAACCAAGACACCTTGTTCAATATTTAACTTCCAAGAAATAACCACGGTAACTATTAAAGTATGTCTCAGAGAACAGCTGGGTAAAAAAAACCCAGAACCTATTGACTCATTGCCAGTCAAAACAGTCAGTCACATTCCTTCTTATTCCCTGCTTCCTCAATGCACTCACATTGCTCCCATTGCAGCAGGGTTCTGGCATACATCTGACCCCTTCGTGAGTTGTTTTTACTCACTAATTTGGCAAAAAGCTAACTTGACAAATCAGCAAATAGTTCTCCGCTTGCTAAGCCAGCAGAATCAACTCAGAGGATCAGGAGCACATCAGACCAGTTCAAGGGGAGCGAAGCCTCAGGAACTTTCTTGTTAACCAGTAAAGACCATTACATAGGCTCAGGTATCTCGGCTAACCAGTCTCACCCACTGAGCTGCGAGCTCCCCATAGCATTCCTTTGCTGCCTGCTTCTGCACCGTCAACAAGCAAAGGATTGGGGACAGGTAAATGACATTCAGGACAGGAGCACCAATTTCAGGCGCTAACATACTGAGCAACAGTGTTCACTCTTTTCTTTTGTTCCACCACATGATTACGCCCCATTATTTCTTGTATTTAAAAATATAAATTACACGGGGGTCTTTTTTTTCAGATGGCATTTACACCTATGGGATCTTGGTCTACATAGGTCAGTTTATTAAACTCCACAGCAACTTGGAATCAGCAAAAATAATTAAGCAACATCCAAGCAAACTGTATTTACGTTCTAACACAACACGGAACCAAATACGCATCAGGTTTAATGCTAGCAGTTGAAATATTTCTGAACTGAAACATCTGCAAAAAAAAAAAAAAAACAACAACCAAATCTCCAACCCACATACCTTCACTTTTGTCACCCTGGCTAAATTCAGCATGAGGAAACACTTTGTGTAAAACCTCAAGAAGCTTAGTGAAGGTACGTTCCAACAGTGGTTTGATCACAGGAGATAATGCATGTCCTGAAGATGTCACAGCACGTTGGGAAGCAGGCACAATATTCTGCATTGCATGATAAAAATCCTGTGCGCTGAGAACTACCGAAGAAACATCAAGCTGTAGTTTCTGACTGCTCATGTAAATCTGGGGATAGCGTCGTCTCAGGGCAATCAAGGCAGCCTCAGTGCAAAGTGCTTTTATGTCAGCTCCACAGTACCCTAGTGCACATAAAAACAAAAATACCTTTCATGAAATAGCATTGCTGTGCTACATATATTTCAAACATGCCTAAAATGATCAGTAATACTTAATTGTCAAAGTCCAGAAGGCATCTGCCAAAAGGTATCAGGTCATAATCCAGTGACAGTGTTGTGTATCAAGAAATTATGTACAGGTATACCGAAATATAGTAAGAAATGAATTCCACATTGAGGTTAAAATGACTTATATTTTCACTGTATAGTGCGATATATAGCATATTTTCAGCCCAAGGTTATAGGTCTGTCATCGCTCTTTCTTTTTCCTTAATATTGTCTAAAGCATGTGTGCAATTTTAACAGGCTAGCCCCTCTCTTCCTTTTTTACTTTAATATCTCCACACAAATACATTTTTTAATAGCAAAGTAATTTGTTATACTGGATGAACATCAACAGCTTTAAACTTTTACAGACTGAGAAAATGAGAAGTATAAAGAAAAATGTTTCATAAGTAGAATATGGAAGAGATGAAATCTCTTCTTAGAAAAGCATACTGTGGACTCTTGGAAAAACGTGAACTTTTACTATCAAGAAAAATGCTTCAGACTTTTTAGAGTTTCATAATTTTACTAATATAACCAAAAGACTAGAACAACTATTAAAAAGCATTAGAATTTTAATTCAGTCGAGCTTCTAAATACCTACAGGTGGCCACCTATAACTGCTTAATCATCATTACTGAAAAACACAGATCTGATAATTATGAAATACTGAGAGACTTAATACCACTGTGTCTTTTGCAGTAGTAATGGTTTGGGATTTTTCCCCAGAGCTAGAAATTAGATTTCAAATTCTTCCATATCTCTCAGCAAGAGACATTAATACGCCATTGTATTTTGTAGCACCATAGCTCCATCTTCCAAAAAATGTAAAACATTATTCCAGTGGGAAAACTCTTTTAGAGAATTATAGTCGGTATAGGAAAACGCGTTGCACTAAGGTATCGCCACATAAAAGTTCATGGTTTTGCAACAAAGTGTTCGTAGAAGCTAATTAATCAAGTCTTTAGTTAAATTATTCTCGATCAACTTTTTTTTAACCAGACTTCCTGCTCCCCACCAGGTCTTACACCATTTGCGCTTTTTCTGCGCTATTTTTTTATTGGTCTTTTGGTAGCACCAAGTCCCAAAATTGAAGCCTGTCTTGTTTCTCTCTTTATCCTTTGATGTTCTTTCAGTGCTGCTGCCACACATATTTTTACAAGATGCATACAGCAACAAGCAACAAAGCTGACTCCATAAACAGTGCTGAGAAATGGAAAAGGAAACAACTCCATCCCCATCTTTCAGATAGATAAATTTGGGGGATAATAATAAGAGATATGAACTTTTCAGCTATAAAGATGACTTAAGTTGGCCGAGACTTCAAATTCCACCCAAGTTTTTCATATATACTTGAAAATAATTTTTAAAAAGAAGAAAGAAAAAAAAAAAGATGGACGATCACCATAAATATCAGATTTCTGCAACTTTTAAACTGAGCTTTCCGTTTTTATAAAAAGTTTAGTAGAAATAATGGTGTAAACTTGATGAGCACACACTGTGACTGTTATCTAAAAAGTATGTAGCCATTCACATTGACAAGTTACCTTGAAATAAATACACGGGACATTTGAAATATGTTCACATATCTCCACTATATTAGTCAATAGGCAACTAATCGTTTTCAGCACTAAGGTTACTTTTTTTTTTTTTTTTAAACTAATCCCCATCATGAAATCAAAACCATGCAGGCACACTCCATCAACCACGTGAACCCATTAAGACAGTAGCTTCAGGTGCATCAGAGAAATCAAAACCAAGATTTTTCCTCTAAACTGCATTTTGTTCTTTCAGTATCAGGTATAACATTCCTATTTAAATTGGTCCACTTCTCATCTCACAAGCATACTGGATTAAACAAAAAATTTTGGGGGGCACTAAACCGAAGCTTAAATCAAAGATGTGCTAGAGACATATAGCACCCTGAATGCCTGTCACCTTAAAAACTAGTTTAGCGTCTTCGTGACAAAAGATTCAGCAGCTCAGGAACTATATCCTTTCCAATTTTTCTATTAATAAATGCTGTAATATCACTTTCTAACAGTCATTTTAATCACCGCTTGTACATCTCCAAAGAATTGCAAAATTAGGAAATAATAGCCTGTAGCCTATTTTTAAAATTAAATTCTCAGGTGATCAGGTACACAATTAGTCTCCATTTCTACTTTTCATTTCTCAGGAGCAATTACATTTGAAGAGTAATAATTGGTGTCTCTTTTTGAGGGACTCTCTTGTGCATACTGTACATCCATTTCAGTGACAGGAAAACTGCAAAAATCCTGCCTCTTGTGAAATACTAAAGAGCTTTTTATTTCTAAGAAGTAAATGCACACTGATTAAGAGGAAGAAAAACAAGAGTAAAGTATTGTCAAAGCAAAATAAAATGTATCATGCCAACAATAAATAACCTGAATTTATTTTTGCCCAAATTGACACGATAATATAAAACCAAGGTTCAGTGCATTTGCTTCTATTTTTGAAGCCTCTTACAAAGGATGTTCGATTTGGCAGGCAAAATGTACTGCAACACTTTAACTTAGCACAAAACAAGTATTCTTGTCAAGTAGCCCATTTTGTTCTCCCCATCAGCACCGCACTCTGCTAAACATTTCTGAAGCATAACTTTTAAAGAGCAGGACAGCAAACAAGCAGATTCCCGTGTAGGTTTTCAAAGAATGCATTTTCTTTGCTGAAATTCTGAAGTCATACTCTTCCACTTCTTCTGTGCAGAAATTATGTCCTCTCTAAAACTTCTTCTGCTTAGTGTTCCCCAAAATTCTACAACAAACAGCTACTGAGCTAGGTCAAACATTTAGGTGAACAATCTTGACCACTTCTTATGAATTTACGTCACGTAACTCCCTACAATTCTTAAAATGGACTGCAGGGAAAGCAAGTTAGTGAACAACTCAGCATGATGACAGAATTGAAAAATAACTAGTATGTTGTTTCGTTGTTTTTGTTTTTTGGGTTTTGTTTTGGTTTTTTTTTTAAATTGTGGCAAATATGAACACTAATGCCAAAACTTCCCCCTCCATCATTACATTATGATGGGGAAAAAAAAACCTAACAAGATACCATATTGTCACAAAATGCTCCTGCAACAATAAGCACAGAATATTTTTAACAAACATCATGAGAATGATGGTTTGCTCCTCTATAATTCTATTTAACATTATTTAAATAATAACCTTTATTACATTGTAAAAAGTCAACTGCAACATGACGGAGGAATTCACACTTTTTCGGTTGCCAATACGTTTTGTTTCGTACAAGACTGAGTTTATAGGTAACAGTCTACCTACCTACCGAAAGATTTCATTCAGAACAATGAAGTAAGCTCAAGAGATAAGAAAAGACTTATGAAGTTCAGGATAGCTAGGGCCCATCTCTAGTACACACTTCTATGGAGGAAAAAACATAATAATTGCTTGAATTTATTGAAGGTACTAATAAGACGTCAGTGTGTGGTCTTCTGAGCAACTTCATGCTCTCCCCAAGCTGCTTCACTTTGTCTCACACACATTGCAGTTGTGCGGCCACATTCAGTGAAGTGGGTTCTTTAATTCTCACCTACACAGAAATCTCCTAAACGGTATGTAATCTGTAACACCTGGGACAAAAATCAACCCTCAGGAAATAACCTATTTTTTGCAAGTCCTGGGGCTTTTTCCTTCTAATTTCTTTATAATTACATCCCTGGATCTTAAAAAATTCTGAGTCGCACATACACCTGCTTCCCCAAAGTCATTTACTTTGGTAGTATTTCAGCAGTTTTCTTCATTAGGATCCATGCACTTGTAGTTAAGCGTTGCCAAGTTTGCTGAACTGGAGAGAGGTATAAACCATGCTGTGCAAAAAGCCTGTCAAGTCTAGGCAGCTGTTACTTAGGGAACAGGGGGTGTTGTTTTGGGGGGTTTTGTTTGTTTATTTTTAAAGAAAACCTGCACACGAGGAAAGAGTAGACCAGTGTATACCATATGAACGTGACAAGTGCACCAATGAGTCCGATTTGCAATGTCCACAAAGAATCTGGAAAGTCTATTCAAATAACTAGGTGCCGCAGATTTCACTTATAGAAATGATGAGGCAATCTCAAGACGAGGAAGATAAGCATGTCTTACTTCAGCTGTTTTAAAAAAGTCCTTGTAATAGTCAAAAGGTTTTAATCTTGGACGTATGGAAACATTTACGTTCCAAGATACAGAATGGAGACAATCAAGTGCACAGTAGCTGGACAGCAGGAAAGCCAAAGAAAACAGAAAAGGGTATTTCTTTTTGTTAGCTCACTTTTCCACAGAACTGACAGGCTTTACTGAGCACAAAGAACATCTTCCAATCAAATCTACAAAAGGCTTTCGCTATGCTCTGAAATTTTAAAACACGTAATTGTGTTCTCAACACAAAAACATGGTGAATTTTAAAACAATTGGGTTTTATCCCACCTATTCCCCTCTTTCCCACTAAGCAGCACCACGTCTTTGCACAACTCAAGCAGAATTTACATGGGTTTGGCACATGCTGTCTTATACCCGGCAAAGCTTAAACTCGAGTTTGCTGGATAGTTATGTTTTCTCCTCACCAGAAGATGCTGAGGTCTTTGTGCATCAAAAGCGGAGGGATGCTGCTTCGATGATAGATGTCCCTGTGGATGAAGAGGATAATTCGGATGTACTGTAGCTGACTGAATGGACTGATGTTCAATTTAAAGTTCTTATTTCTCTGATGACGGATTCCAACGCACAGATATTTGAGATTGTCCTTTCCTGAGAACTTCAGTGCTCGTCCAAGCAGATGACTGACAGAGGATGCATCTTTGCATGACAAATTGTTGAGAAGAGATTGTGGTGTGTGTTTTAGGGGCATTTCCCTCTGTTAAATTCACTATAAAATATTTGGATTTACTTCTGATTAGCTTTTAAGCAGCAGGTTTATCTTGAACAACCATCTTCCATTCAGTACAGCAGGTCTTTGGGTGCTCCAAAGGTATATTTAATGTACTCATGGTGTGGTGCCTTTTTTTTTTTTGCCCCCTGCCTATATCTACACTTTGGGGTTGTTCTGTGCTGATAATATAAAAAAAATTCATCTTTAGACAGACTGGTTAGTTTGTTGGATTTCTGTGAGAGGAGAGCATGCTAGTCAGTAAAGGGGGGAGAGGGGGGACGGGAACAAAACCAAAACCACACACACACAAAAAAAAAAAAAAAACAACAGGAACCGATTTTTTCCCCCCCCTCCATAAATAGAGAAACAGCCCAAGACTCCCTGTCTCTTCTGTAATATACTAATTTAATGGGAAGCCTACCTAAAGATTCCAATTCCCACTTCATTTTGCTTCTCTTTGAGGGAATGCATCCTATATAAGGACAGTGATGTTACAGAAAGGAAACATGACTGTATTTTCAAACGACTACTAGCTACTCCTTTCGTGTTTTAGTAAGACAGAAGCATATTTTGTTATTACAAAAAAGAATTTTGTTGAAAGTACAGAAGTTTAGAAAGGTAAAAATAATAAAATATCCTAATACATTTAACATACTTTCGAAGTTTTACACAGAAGAGAAAGCGTTGATAGTAAAAGTAGTAACATCATAACACTCACCAACACATTTTTCAGCTAGTTCTCCTAAGAAGGGATCTGACAATTTGGGGTTCCAATCCCTGGTATGAATTTGTAAAATGTGCTTTCGTGCCTGATTTAATTAAAAAAAAAAAAAAAAAAAAAGAGAGAAAAAAATGAAAAATTCAAAGTAAGGGGAATACTTGTGAAGACCATANAAAATTAGCAAGCCAAACCCATGTCACAATATTTTAGACAAAAATGTTTATTCATATCAGTATAAAGTTATTTTACCTGGTTTTGACGTCACTGAGACACACTGAAGAACACAGTACTCAAAAGTCTCTCAAGAGCAAAGATTTTCCCTTCTTTTTTAATTTCATATATAAACAGTAATTTTTTTCAGTATAAGTTATACATTTTAATTGCTGTTTAATCAACAACATTATTATACATGAACTGATCAAAACTAACGTTCTAGTAGGAATTATCATAATTTTATAATTTAAGTTTTAATTGCTGCACCTATGATTAACAGCTTCTACTGTCAAATGCCTCACCAGTTAATTTATTGCTGAGTAGGATAGTACATACACATGCATTCCAAAACTATTTCATTTTAAAATTCTATAGAATCCAATACATCTATCAATATGCAAAGTAAATTTTATTTTAAGTATAAATTCATGAAGTATTATGGCTGAGTTTATAGAAGTCTAGAACAAGGAACTGAAATGTTCCTGTTGCCATTACAATAAGGCCTGGCTTTGCATGTACAATTTTTAGGTGCTTAGCAGTCTACATGATAATAAAGCTCTTTTCTCTTACCGCAACTTTCAAAACCCCAACAGTTATGGCTTATTATATAAATCTATACTAACACAGAGTTTTTAGACAAGCAATTCCATTTAATGCGAACAATTTACCTCTCTGTTTATATTCTCAAGACTTGAAGTTCAATACAACTGTATGTATACTATCGATTTGTTTCCACTAAAAATGTCTTCCTAAAATTAAAACATTCTTACAAGTAAGTAAGAATGTATATTTTTATTTCATAAGCTTGGTTTTCAGGCATTCAAATGTTTAATATACTAGAAACATTTATTAATAAGTCTCCTTTGTAAGTTTTACCTTTTGATCAGGCAAGTTGAAAAGAAATTCCCTGTCAAAGCGACCAGGTCTCCTGAGTGCAGGATCTATAGAATCCAGTCTGTTTGTAGCACCAATTACAACTATTTCACCTCTATTATCCAGCCCATCCATGAGGGCAAGAAGAGTAGACACTATAGAGCTAAAAGAGAGTTTACAAAAAAAGAATGTATGGAGAACACTGCAAGAATTTTTACTTTTTCAACTGCAACATTCATAATTTCAAAGGAAAAAAAAAAGCTAAGTTTAAAAAAAAAAAAAAACAAACAAACCATGGCATAACTGTTTGAAGGCTCAAAGCAAGAAGGACCCTTTTGATACAATCTGTATTATACTTAAGCGTTATGACTCCAGTAAGGATTACATCACATTCAAACTTTCTCCTGTTAAATTTTTCAGGAACGTGAGCTCAGGAAGCCATTTACTGCCACTCTGAAAAGGTCTCTTCCATTATCAGTGTATGCATCATCCTGTTTAGAGCAACTGTAGCACCAGGCAGAAGAAAGGTGCATCAAGACAAAGCAACATGTTCCCACAACCTCCTAGTCTGCTGGCCCTAAAATTTCCCTCCTGCCCCCCTCAGTTGAGTGGAGAGAGAGATACACACAAATGCCGCCAGGTATAAAATGAAAGATACAAGTGCATTGCCATAAAAAGTTCAGCAAAACTGAGATTCAAGGCAGCCAGGAAAAATTTCAGGCAGCAGTAAACTGTTGGAAAAAAAATGTTTTAAAAAAATGACACGATAGCAGCTCAAGACAAGTTTACACAGGACTCTATCCAGAATTAAAAGGATAGAGGTGCCTAGTTCATTCATAGAACGTTACAATTCATCAATTTAGAATAAATTTTTTTCAACTAGTTACTCTATTGGGCTGGTAACAGACCATCTGTTTACAGTACAAAACCAGCAACCAAAAAAAACCACTGTGGAAACCTTGAAGTTAATTTGGCTGAAAGGTAATCTCCACTACAGTTCAATTCCCAGCAAATTACAGTCTGTCTGAAGAACCGAAAACATGACTTTCAACACCAAAAAAACTCAACAATCTGTCCTTTCTAGTGTAAGTGGGCTTAAGCGAAAGTAAAAACCTTTCTCGGGAACCGAGTAAAATTACACTTAAGAGTTTACCAAGATAATGTAGCATATACCAAGATAAGGGTAGCACATGAGAAATACTACCTGTGAATCTGATCTTGTCTACTGGAACGAACTGGAGCCAAGCCATCTATTTCATCAAAAAAGATTATAGAGGGTCTCATCAAGTATGCCTGGTATGGGGGGGGAACATTAATTCGCTGTTAGTTCATAATTTATCCATCAACATTGAAAACAGTTGCTTTTTATTACAAATCATTAACATGTTAAACTAACATATATTGAGACACCTTTGTTAGAAAGTGTACAGTCTCAAAATAAAACTGAATTTTCAACCACAGTACTGTTTCAAAGCAAAAAAGACTGCATTCTCCTTTGAATAAGCAAGATGGCACCAGTGTATCGGTTTTACTGTGTGTTGGGAGAGATTAAAGACAAACTGAGACACCTTATACTCGGTTACAGAAAACAGTATCTTATTTGCTCATAACATGTTTCTTTAGACATGTGTCTGAAAACAGCTTTTGTTTGAGTAACTGCTTTACGTGACTCTTCTGTCCATCATCTTCCAAGCCAAGTAAGGAAACTAAAATATACACACAGACGATGCAATCCTGCATCCTCCTCTATGTAGCATTTATTTTGAACACACCAGTCAAAGTAACCGATTTAATTTTTTTTTTTTCCAATTTTTACCCAAACGACTTTGTCTGCTTCATTAATGGACAAGGCAAGTGACTTCTTCCTCTCAGTTTTCAGAGCAAGAAATACTTCTCAGCATTCCTCTATTTTTTCATCTAAACATATAATTTGGAGAAATCCCGCCTCATCTATGAAAATTTACAGTTACTTAGTTTCAATTGCAAATAACTTTGGCTGCCTAAAACACAAAAAACAACAGACAGAGAAATTGTATGAAAAATACGTATTTTCTTCTAACCTGATCAAAAAGGAGTCGAAGCTGACGTTCAGATTCACCAACCCACTTACTGAGACAGTCTGCTCCTTTCCTCATAAAGAAAGCCACCTTTTTGTCTCCTTGACTGCATTCATTAGCTAGAGCTCTAGCTACCAAGGTTTTACCTGTTCCAGGAGGACCATAGAATAAACAGCCCCTGAAGATAAATGGATCAACACAGTCACAAACTTATTTTACGTCTCCTGAAAAACTCCAAGTCAAATTTTATAATGAAGACAGGGAGCCTGGAGAAGAAAGACTTAAGTACTAGTATTATTATTTAGTGTATTCAACATGACTTCATAAAATCTGTTTGTTTTATGCTTTCAAATTAGTAAATCTTTGTTTTGTAAAGAACATTAATCAAAGGCATATTAAGCTTCCAAGAGATTGTTTTACACTGGTTAAATACCTCCTCAAATACTAAATCTTAGGTAATACTTGAATCACTGTTTGTTACTTCTTTGGAAAGATTACTTCCTTCAAATGACAAAAATATCCCCAAATTTTCAATTTACTTAGATTATGTGTACCCATTTAAATCACACATCAAGAGGCCTGATTAATAAATATTAAAACCATAATATAACACTGCTGAGATTACTTCTATAAAAGAAACATCAGCATTTAGCTTGATTTAGTAAAATATTTGATAACATAATGGAAAAAAGGCAAGGTACTGCTAAAGAGAACACCTGAGAATTCTTTCTTTGACCAAATCACAAAGTTTACCTTCCTATCACAAGAAAAATAAACTAGATTTTTGTAACTCTTCATCCCACTTATTACATTCTGATACACAAGCGGGGTAGCAAACATGTAAGTCTATTTGAACTGTAAACACTTCAGGGAAAGAATCAATCTCCTATGTGTTTTCAAGCGAAGCACTCTTCAGAGCTTAATAAAATAAAATACAAAATAGAGTAAATACACCTACCTTGGTGGCTGAATTTTGAATTTTTCAAATACTTCTGGATAGAGAAGAGGAAACACTACCATTTCCTTAAGTGCAAGGATATGATGGCTCAAACCCCCTATACTATCAAAACGCACCTTAGAAGAAAAACAAAGCATATTTTGTAACAGCTTTCCACAAAAGTACCTTTACTTATAAAATAACATATTTGAAAACAGATTACAAACAACATTGCATTTATCAACAGGAGTTCTCTAAATTTTGAAAGTGTAAAAAAAGTTCAGAAAGTCACCTCTTGGTTGCCCACATGAGGTTTATCTGGTTCACAAGTTAACTATGCAAGGGATGCCTACAGAGACCCAGCCTAAGTCTGAGAGCATTTTTAAACTCAGGCACAGCGTAACACGAATATAGTCAAAGTTCTTCTAGACTATGGTTCAGCTCTAGTAATAATTCAGCAGCTTCTGCACAAGACACACCGTAAACTAATGGGCATCATTGTTTCTGAATAGGCACAGGACCCACATGGCTAGCACTGAGTTAACCAACCCAGGTGGTTAGTACTTCTGTTTTCTGCACTGCTCATCATATCCTAGTTTCTACTACTACAAGTAATCACAAACCTACTGTAAACAAAGAAATACAGTTAGGCAATTGGTATTTTGGCTTATTTATGATATGTATGCAGCCTGTTGATTACCTACAGGCCAAAAGCAAGTGCTTTATAGCCCAAAGGAATAAATAGACAACAGCTGGGGGGGAGGGGGTGGCAAAAAAGCTCAGTGAGCTTACTATGAATTTATTTCAACTCTAATGAGAGGCTGTGGTGAATTCTGGTTATGCATAATTGGGGGTAGGAGAAAACATTTTAACAAAACCTACCGATTTATCAACAATCATAGGGTCAACATCAGCCAAACTTGCCCCAACTTTCACACGTTCTCGCAGGATTCCACTAGCTAAGTCCTCTGCTCTAAAGTTTAAAGGCAGGCACCTGTTCAACAAAACAAAACAAAACAAAAAACCAAATAAACATTGTTCTGTTTTGATCATTTTGCTGGAATGGGAAGAACCAAGAGATTAAAAGCCTTCTACTACCTCAAGAGACGACCTTCCTGGATTGATAAGGTAATCAAAACAAACCTTTTTATTGTTGGAATTATTCTTGAATATCTGGAAGCTCCTTAAATATAATTTTATGCTTCCACACAGATATTTCAATCTGGAGAACTAGGCTGGACTGACTATTTTGATAAAACACAAAATAAACAATGATGACCAAAAGAACAGGACACTCTCCACTGGCAGTGATGAAGTGCATAAATTCAGTATGGTATGAAAAGGATTAACAGTACAAGGAAAACAAATTTTTTAAAAAATAGCTCATTAGACTCCAAAGAACGGAAAAAAATATTTCTTGCAGATCAGCCATAACTCATATCCACCTGTTCCAGCTTCTTAGCGTATACAAAGAAGCTTTAAGCCCCTACACAGATACTACGTCAGGTCAAATACGCAGTTAAAGGAAGGAAGGAAGGTACCAGTAAGATACAGTTTACACTTGGAACTACGTTTTGGTAGTTGTACATCTTTGGAAATCCTCAGGTTGGAAAAAGGAATGGTGTGGCAGGCAGGAAGAGAGGGAAAAAGAAAGATGAGGAAATATTTTTTTTTCTGTTCAGTTTTCCAAATAATGTTTCCGTGGCAGTGTAAATTTACTGATACACCTTATAGATCTCCCACTTTTAGATAACTAGTGAATAAATGTAAGGTCAAAAAAAATATGCGTTGGGTGTATAGAATGCACATACTATTACACAACAGGAAGACAGAAGAGTAAGAGCTAGTATTGGGAGTACAACTGAACTAACTGGAACCAAGTAACACCAAGAATAAAAAAAAATTTTAACACACAGAAGTTGTTTGTCTTATAACCCAACTAAATCACATATTCTTATCTTTCCATCTTTTTATCACTATTGTTAATTATCTGCTCAGAAGACTTCAAAATCTATGTTAATATATAACCAGCAATCTTCTTATACTGTGTCTGCAGGTAATCACAGGCAGAATCAAAAAAGTCTGCAGAACTGATAGAACCTTATAGAATAGTTCTGCTTGTTTTCTACTGAATAATAAAAATCAAACCCTCCTAAAAACCAAGGATGTTTTGATACCTATTTCTTGCTCTGGCCATGCTTTTAGATTTTCTTCTTTCAAAACGTTCTTCATCTGAAGAGGTTGTATCACTGCTGTGAATGGCATGCTTCTTTCTCCTATTGAAGTGGTAAAATAAACATAAAATTCAGTCCTTTTTGCAGCAGAACAGCATGTTTTGATTCGTTTATAAAAACAAAATTGAAACAGCAACTACAGTACTGTTCAGGTTTAAGATGCATGCAAATTTTAGTTTTATTAAGTAAGTAGCAAAATAATCCAGGAGGGGAACAACATCTTTTACTGTCACAAGAATATCTGATTTCAACATGAACATTACTAAAACAGTAGATCCCTGTAATTCAATCAATAGGCTGCTGAAGTTCATCAGACAGCAACTGTACCTAGGAAAGCTTCCAACCACTTTAGCCACCTCCAACACAACAGAATAATAAAGATCTCCTTACTCAGTTTCATGCTTCCCTTTAAATATCTTTGAAAAAATACCACACTTCCTAAAGGATATGGTCTCTTTTTATGAGGTCATTAATTCTGAACAGCAGAACAGTTCCACAAAATACCTGTACAGTAGCTTACTGATTGGAATCTAAGTATAATTACTAATCAAAGTCTGCATGAACCGCTTATTTTGGTATGACAGTATTTCAGAAAACTCGGTATTTCAGAAATATTAGAGAATGTACATTACATCTTCTGTACAAAAAGGTTTGACATTAGTTTGAAAAAAATTGGCTCTTTTTTTGCATGACAAAGTTGGCTACTAGTAAAAATTCATGTATTTTTAGTGAATATAGTGAGCGACATGATTTGTATGAACATGATAATGCACCGACTAGCTGTTTTTTACCACGGTCAATAAGTTTTACTGTTTGATGACCAAAAATTAGATACATTTAAAAACATATCAAAGAGAGCATCATGCAATTAGGAAGAATTTTTATGACAGTGTCCTGTCAAAGAAGGAAAAAAAATGAGAGTGGAGCAATGAGCATGCCAAAACTAAAGGGATAATAACTTTCACACTCTTATATCTTACTAAAAAGTACAAGTCCCGAAGTTACCCAACAAAATGTCACACACGCTTTAAGAAAAAAAGAAACGCTCTTCAAAATTAAATGTTTTTATTTACATTACAAAGAAACTTGTAGAATCGTACGGTTCTGCTAGTATTTTATTTACTTTTCATATTTTCACTATGCCATTAAATTGAGCAATAAGGCAGCAAGAGTTTCAGCTGAGACTAGCATTCTTTTACTTGGATTCTGTTCATGGACAGATTTATCTTTCTGAAGTTTTCAGTAAGTTTATTTTTTTAAAAAAATGTATTAAGCTCTGTTCTCATCTATTTTGTTAAATAAATCCTATCGACAGTTTTGAAGACAACTTCGTGTACTCCAGACTTCTTTGACGCAAAAGATAAGAGTCAAAAATGACACCTAGTAAATATTTTATTAAATTGTTAATATTACTTGGATGAAATTTGAACTGGAAGAAAACAAAAAACATTACCCTGATTTGTTTATTTTTGTAGGATTTAAAGGGGGAATTTGTTAAACTGCTGCTTTGGATTTAAAGACTAACTATATGCCCTTACAGAAAAAGCTACAGTGTGCAATGCGCAACTCTTTTTCCAGTAGTTGCAGCACACCTGTTTCCGTTCTGTTTATCACAAAGCTTCACCTGGTATTATGAAGTGCTATGAAATTCATGTTTGTATGCTGATCAGGATCTGAACCTAAGATACAATTCAAGACCCACGCACACACGTGAATGAACTGTACAACTCACTCAAGAATGTTTTGAAAATCAAAAGCTAACAGCAATGTACTGAGAGAAAGCAATCATCCCCCTGTACTTGGCACTGGTGAGACCCCACCTCGAGTACTGTGTTCAGTTTTGGGCCCCTCACTACAAGAAAGACATCTGAGGTGCTGGAGCGTGTCCAGAGAAGGGCAACAAAACTGGTGAGGGGTCTGGAGGACAAGTCTTCTGAGGAACGACTGACGGAACTGGGGCTGTTTAGCCTGGAGAAGATGAGGCTGAGGGGAGACCTTATTGCTCTCTACAACTACCTGAAAGGAGGCTGGAGAGAGATGGGGATTGATCTCTTCTCCCTAGTGACAAGTGATAGGACGAGAGGAAATGGGTTCAAGTTAAGCCAGGCGAGGATTAGGTTGGATATTAGGAAAAATTTTTTCACTGAAAGGGTTATCCAACATTGGAATAGGCTGCCCAGGGAGGGGGTGGATTCGCCATCCCTGGAGGTGTTTAAAAAAAAGGGTAGACGTGGTACTTGGGGATATGGTTTAGAAGTGGTTTTGTCAGGTTAGGTTAATGGTTGGACTTGATGATCTTAAAGGTCCCTTCCAATCTTAACAATTCCATGATTCTATGATTCTATGTGTACAAAAAGACTGACATTTACCTGATATGGCTTCTTCTTGCAGGAGATCTGTGAATATCAAACAGTGTATTTTCCCTCTTTTTTTGATGAGCTGGCACTGAGTAAGAGAAGGTACAGGTTTGTAACATCAATTACAAAAGAGTAATAAACTAATTTAAATGCAGCACGGAAGTGCTAGATTATTGCTTTACCAATAATATTATCGCTGGTTTCTCTGAAAGCTGAAATTAAGAAAAGAACTGGGTGGGGTGGAGGGAAGTCAAACCTCTTATGCTTTATTTCAATACCATCATACTTCACTTGATATAGTCATGGGAATTCCATCCTTAGCCTCCTCAAATCATCACAGCTATGGCTATCATGGCACAAAATGTAATTCATCCAGGGCACTAGCATTTTTAGTTTATCTGCAGGACATGAAACTCCATACAGAAACCTCTTCACAGCTGATAATATGGGACGTCTTGAAATTTCTCTTAACAAATAAACCACAGAAATTATCTATTATGGTCTTAATTTCCAAGCTGCCTTAAGATATAGCACATTGCATACACCACTATAATCTAAACCAAATATGCACAGAATACATTACTTCCAACAGAAGTATTAAAAGGTTCAAAATCAAGAGACACTACACTGAATCCTTTATGGATCCCTGACGTTATGTCCTGTGAGGAGCAGCTAAAGACTCTGGGTTTGTCTAGTTTGGAGAAAAGGAGGCTGAGGGGTGACCTCATTGCTCTCCGCAGCTTCCTGAGAAGGGGATAGGGAGAAGGAGGTGCTGATCTCTCCTCCCTGGGATCCAGTGACAGGACACGTGGGAATGGTTCAGAGCTGGGCCAGGGGAGGTTCTGACTCAGCATTAGGAAGCATTTCTTTACCAAGAGGGTGGTCAAACACTGGAACAGGCTTCCTAGAGAGGTGGTCGATGCCCCAAGCCTGTCAGTGTTTAAGAGGCATTTAGACAATGCCATTAACAACATGCTTTAACTTTTGGTCAGCCCTGAAGTGGTCAGGCAGTTGGACTAGATGATCGTTGTAGGTCCCTTCCAGCTGAACTATTCTATTCTAAATTTTTCATCAACGCAAAATGTTGTAACTGCTGCTATGCAATTTATCTACAGTTATTAATTAGGCTTACCACTCAAGAAGAGAAGCAGGCATAACAGTAACTATTTTTTCTATAGAATTGCCTAATTTATTAGACTGCTTTCTGAATTCAACTTCTGTCAACTATTTCTTGGCCTAAACCGTGTTCACCCCTAACCCTGAGCCCAGCACATGGCAGTACCTGCAAAGTTCAATGAGGCAGCGTGCGCTAGCAATGCCACCACCATTGGCAAATCGACAGATTGTGTCTCAGTAGTCCTGTTCATGTGGTGAACAAAAAGAGAGGCAAGATAGAAGTCACCCAGTGCTGCATGGGAACTCTGTCAGGGATGAGGAGTAGTCATCCAACTTTTCGCTTCCCACACCCATGGTATTCTTGGGGGTTAGTAGAGCAGAATTGCATGAGCACTGTCTAGTTCCTTACCTATTGGAGGGGCCTGGTATCTTTCAACAGTTTTTCTCTGTCTGAGATTATATGGCCGATCATTTTCTTCTCCCTCAGCTTCTTCTACTTCTATATCTCCATCTTCTTCCTGAGACTCTGTTGGGGGAGAAAAGTATTTTCAGGAGAGTTCTACTGGATGTCAGAGCTATCTTTACCCTTAAGATTAACATTTTAATGGTCACTGAGAATTATTCCCTTCTTATTAACTTAAACTAATTGGCAAATGACTGGAAATTTGAAGATCAAGATTAATCTACAGCACATTGTCAAAATTCCTCCTAGTTTCCCACAGAAGGTTCTGGAAAAGCAACTGAAAGAAAAATAAATGTAGTCTAATTAGTTTTAGTTGTAAAGTACTTCAAATATCACTTCTATCCACGATCTTTTTCCTTCAACAATTAGCCTTCAAATTAAGAATAATGCCTTTCTTCTATTTTCCCATAGAAGCCTCAGAAAATCAAGTATTTGACACAGCATGAAAATAAGTACAACTTTACAATTTACAGTATCATTTTTACACAAAGCAAATGAACATACTATATAAAGGTACCACCTAGGTCCATCTACTAACAGGATCAGAATTTCTATTCATGGATCTCAGAATTATGCCTGCATTCTTATTAACTGGGACAGACCATACCTCTTACAGCAGTTTCAGTTCAAAATCGAGACACACTACACTGAACCCTGCATGGATCCTGTATGGAAGTTTGAGTCCGATTTCTTAAGGAAGCCAAGCATGCTGTTGATCATGCCATCAAAGTTAGATATAATCCCTTCTTTCTCAATACTTTTTGAACCCATTGGCCAGTTTCACCTAAATTTTTAAAAGAAGGCAGAATTTCAAATACAGTTGTATGCCTTCTAAAATTCAGCGGATGGATAGAAAACAGAGACTTTAATTAGTACCTTCCCCAGAGGAAGGATGCAGAACTGATTATTACACATTCTTTCTGGTAACTGCCACCTAGCATATGAGAAATCGCAAGTCAGTTAGAACATGCATAGTTGTGGACTACATGCATCACACCGTGGCTTCTACTAGAGGATTGTTACAGGGAATATAAGGAAAGCTCCAATTACTTAGTGTTACAGAAAACAGGAGTAAGGGAATGTAGTATATAAACATTTAGAAACCAGCCTGGCCTGCTACTTTCAGATAAACTTGGTTTTGTTTAAAGAAAACTATGTGGAGATCCCTAAAACTTCTTCTCCTTCTAAAGAGGGGGAATCCTTCAGTGTGTACTTATTTGCAATAGTGTTGTTAACTGGCCTATTTAATAACTCCAAATCCAGATCCAAAAACCAAACTACTTTCTGTAGTGCAATATATTGCTATCTTATGTTAAGGAGAGCTTTGTTTTTTAAGTATTTTGGAGAAATCCTTGCAATTCTTTACAACCCACACCTTCTTCTTCCCCTTCTGTGGACACTTCATGGTGGTTCTGAATCCCATAGCTATTTCTCCTCAGTGATTTCCTCCTTCTTTTCACTCGAGAATACATATCCATGTTTTCCTGGAATAAAATTCACATACAATCCCATTAGTACTGTCGCCCCATGTCGCTCACAGTGTTAGCCCACAGTTCAGTAAGTAATAGTCCACTCTAACCCCCAAGTCTTTTCCAACAGAGCCCTCCACAGGTAGACTACAAAGGCAGTCTCATTTAATAGGTGGTAAAATAAGTCTCTCAGATAGTGCCTAGTCCACCTAATACATAGCTAACATCAGTATTAAGCTATTTTAGGGAACAAAGCAGATGACAGTCCCTGGTCCTACCACAGTGTACTTCAAACCAAAGGAGAACCACCACAGTACATCATGAGAGCATGGCAGTCAATTCATCAGTAAGGAAAACATGACTTAGTATAAATCCATGTTCTGAATTTGAGTTTATCAAGTTTTTTAATGTTATCCACTGAAGAGCATCTGACACCTTTTGACACAGCTACAAATGTATCGAGATTGCAAAAACAAACACACTCCCCCTTGATACTACTTTTATCCAACATCTGAGACACTCTGCACTTACAAATTCTGTATCTGTCCACATTCGTAGCCGTTCTACTTCCCCAGACCGCCTGTTTCTCCTGATGTTAATATTATCCATTTCCTGTAGGACAGCTTCAGCAGTACTAAAATATACACATTTAACATAAAAAAATTTCAGTCTTAAAACAGCAGACATGCAGAACTTTTTACATAGCATCCAGCAATTTAACATATCTAATTCTATGGTCTGTTATGGCTATTCCAGAGTCTACAAGTCAACTAAATATACAAATGAATTAAAATCTGAAAATTTTAGGACAGCTACTCGAATCTATCAATTAACTACAGAACCAACCATAATAAAGAAAACTGAAAGATGAACCCACAGAATATAAACTAAGGAGTATGCAAAAGAAGAAATGCCGATGTTATTAAAATTCAGGGTTCAAACTAGGCTGTAGCATTTTAAAAAATTTTTTTTTTTTTATTTTTTTGTTCAATGTAAATTGTAGTATATAAATTTGTAATTGCTTAGATGTTAGATTAGGTGTCAGATAAGATTAAGTTTGCAGAATAAGAAAGTAAAGCTTTTTACCTACATAATTATAATATTGGGAAAGCAATTAATGCCTCCACCCCATAAGCTTTACAGCTTCTTACCCTGGCCTCAGAAAGACACTAATACACGAAGGATTTTTTAAAAAATGTTAAATCTGTTAACACCTAGAATTTCATCATTCATTATTTGACCTCACTACTTGACCATTTCTCATCTACTATTTAATTAGTCTACATTTTCATTATCTGAAGTATTTGTAAACAGCTGTCAAAACAATGGTGGTGTATAAATAATAACCTTGGCCAAGATGCTTCATTGCTAAGGAAGAAAACAACAGAGTATCAGCCAGGCCAAGTCAATTATTTGGCCACCTGTGCCAAACACCAAGCTACTGCTCTCCATAGAGATTATGGTAGATTTCCACTGGAATTCTACTACAATTGTATAATAATTGTAGGAAGGCAGAAACTTTCACTTCCTTTCTTTCAAGCTGTTTAAAAGTAAATCTAAAGAGTGAAATTCTAGCTAAAAAGAAGTCAATGGAAGTTCTGGTTACAGAAGTCAGTAAAGTCAAGATTTCATTATAAGCGCCCCTCTCAATTTTAGACAATTCTTCTAAAATATCTGTGATGCGTGACATAACGGCTTCAAGTAAAATCATGCTATAGTTTGCTATCAAAGAAAATAGGGTTGGAGGGGACCTGGAAAAGCCCACCTGCTCTGCCAGGCAAGAACAAACTACACAACATCTAAACCACTCCTGACAGACATTTGTCTAACCTGTTCTTAAAAAACCTCCAATGATTATGGGACACACTGTTATCAGTGTAAGTTCATATATAGACTTCAGTACCATGATCTTAACAAATTACAATCTTCATGGTAGACTTTTTCCTATTGTTGATGAGGAGAGGGAGAGTCAATAGCAACTAGAAAAATAAATGTAACTCAATATAAATTTGTAAGCTGATACCAAGTAGTTACTGAGTAAATTGAAAAAGAAAATTAAATTAATAAATGATTCAACAGAATACATTTAACAATAAAGATCATACTTGGCGATCAAATGCTTATGTTTAAACCATTTTCCAAGCACTAGAGCAAGCAGTCTCTCACAGGTATGACTATTAAAACCCGTTTTACAGGTGGGAAAATTGAGACAAATTAAGTGACCTGCCCAGGGCCACATAGAAATAATATTTCAAGAAAAGTATTTCTGGCTCCCATTCCTATGCTCAGACCAGACCATGCCTCCCTCTCTGACCTACTTTGTCTGCACAGTAAATGTCAAAAAGCAACACCCACCCTATGTGACTTAGTAACAAATGGTAAAAAACAAAACAAAAAAAAAGAAAGCTACATATTTTTGATATTTTATGATCAAAATCATACAAGCAAAATCTAGAAAGCTTCCAAGCACTGTTGCTAATCACCAATTTACATCACATTTAAGGTATCACTACATAAACAGGTTACCAAGAAACAAACTAGGGTGTGGATTTACAGCATGTCAGCCGCTCTGCAATAACCGCCAACATACACAGTTTTATCAAGGTGTAAACACAGCGTAGCTTACTCCTCAATGAAAGTCTGGTAAGTTGCTTTGCATTTAGAGCATGGATAACATAGGCAGTTACAGCACAGGACCCAGCCTGTAATTCAAACCACAATCTAGCTTGCCTCAACACTAATACATTCCCACAGTAAAACACATAGATGGCACTGGAAGACAGCGTTTTCTAACTCTTTAAAAAAAAAAAAATCATTAAGATGCTTTGTGAATACAACTGAAGTATCCCCACATACCTGTTTACTAGCTGATCAAACAATAAACTCTGATTCAAAGTTTCAAATCTGTTTTTCCTGGACCGACAACTTTTTCTGACTTCTATATCTCCGTTTATGCAAGCATGGTCCCCATCTGCCTTTTTTTCCCCTCGAAGGGGATGGCTTTTGAGAGCTAAGAGAAATTTGTATTACTACTTCAAAACGCAGGTAACAACATTTTCACAAACAAGAATTAATAAGAGAATACTTAGCAAGGACAATAAACCAAAAGTTATGGAGCACAGTATGAGCACCCTTATATTCACTAAAGAAATATATTTTTTTAAATTCCTATCAAAGTTGTTTTACAAGCTATTTCTTCAGACTCGAGCTTGTTTCCTTATATGATAATCTTATTTTATGATGAAAATTTGGCATTCCAATATTTTTAAGTTAACATCAATACTAAAATGCACACTTGGCCCAGAGTTTCAATTCTTAGTCTTTCAAATGCAGTATCAAAAGGTCAGATGCAACATATTGGTTTCACAAGCAAATCTGAATCAGCTACTCTGTACAGTACCAAACAAAAAGAGATCCCACTCCTGATTGCTCCTTAGGCACCACAATAAATAATAAAAATACCAAATATGCTTAATGGATTAACACTTACATAGAGTCAACACAGAACTAAATGAGACAGAATTGATGAAAAAGGGATATGAAAGACAATGTGGTTTTAGCTGAGATATGCAATGAGATGGCAAGTTTGTACAAGCATATAGGAAAATTGTTCAAGGTAGCAGGAGCTGCAGACAAGGCAGGTCTCTCTAAAGCAACAGTAGAATTAAGTAATGTTAAGAACCACAGAAGGCCAAATCTTAAATGAGCAAAGAGAGTAAGTAAATTAAAGAGACCAGCTGGGAGAGGAAGGCCAAAATTAGTTCATAAAAGTAAATTTAGGAATTAAGGAAAACATCAAGATCATGGCCAAGAGGTCTGAATTGAGAAGAGAAATGGACTTTCATCTAGGAATGTTCCCCATGTCCACAGAGAGCATCCAAGATGTTGACAGAAGAAAACTGAGCCAAAACAGTAACTTTTCTGTTCAAAATGGTCAGAGTAATCTGTAAAGTTATTAAAAATATATGCAACTGAAAATCATTGACATAAAATTGTTAAATGGAAAAGTAGATACAAAAGGCCCGCTGTAATACACTTACATAAGCTACGTCCATTTGGTAGTGTAGCACCAGGCTGAGAAGTTAACCTAGGAAACAATTATTAGACACACAAATAACGTTAACGCTCCTTTGCCAAGCAGAAGTTACACAGTGAAAATAGAACTTTAAACATAGAATGTTACACAATACACTACGACTTCAAAACCTTTGTGACACACAGCCTCTGAAGAGTCTGCTTCATGCTCAACATTGGAATGAGGACAAAACTGCCAAATACCAATTATACGAATCCCCCCAATTATCTAAACATCTCTTTTATTAATTCCTCCAATGTTCCCTCATGCCATCTCCTACTAGTAACCCTCCCCTTAAGTTTCAGAACAGGATCTCAATATAGCTCTTCAAAGGCAACCATCATTCAAACATTTTGGATAAACTAGGAGAAGGATAAAAAGCTGTTGGGTACTCACAGAAAAAGAATAAATTTAACAAAATTACCAACTCAAGTGAATACGATTAATTTATGCCAGGTGTACTTAAAATCAGTAAAAATTATTTTCATTTTCTCTATCAATCTGGTATTTTGAATTTCTTTCTAAATTAACTTTTAGGAAAATTAACCCCTGCTACCTCATAGTCTAAGACAAAAACATGTTGCAGAGTTTTCTGCAATTTTATTGCGTAAGCAATTGTTCCTTCATTCACTTTTTATCTTCAAGAAACTGAAAATATTCTTATTTATTAGGTATGATTTGACTAAAAGATAGTTTAGAGTACAAATGAACAAAAACTCCACAACCACTGGCAGACTGTTAGAAGTAATTTGTCAACAATGATATGCAAAAAAAGTGAAATAAATCAGGCAAAAGGGAAAAAAAAAGTACATATTTTTATCTCTCCTCCACCCTCAGAAACACTAAGTACTTTACAGACAAATGAACTGTATATACTGCAGTCCAGTACTGGATAGGGAGAAACTCCTTGTTCTCAAACTAGAAAACTAAAATGAATTTGACGGGAAAGAGAAAAAGGAGGGGAAGTCTTAGTAATACCAAATGCAATCTGAGCATGAACGTGACCAAGAGTTCAACAGACTACAGAGTTCAACAGAGATCTATATTAAGATTTATATAGTTTTTAAATATACTTCATCCTAGCAGATGACAGTCCAATAGTGAATTACAGTAATTCTTACACACAAAGCATTGCAAGAACAATTTTGATTTGTACATATATATGAAATATGTTATCGACAAAAGAATCAGTATTAACTGAAAGTTCACATCCCAGGAATATACTGTCTACACTATCTCATAATTACCTGTAACCATGTGAAGAACCTTATGAACACAAGAATGCTGTGTAAAATATCATTACTCAGAGTTATAAAATAAAACAAATTACTTCACTTTCAAGTTATAGAAATGTGGCAGGGTTGAGACTATATTTAATAAAAGACAGTAATTAACTTGAGTCCGTATAACCAATCAGGGAACAGAGACTGAAAACAACAATGGAAAGAAACTCAACCATTATCCATTCCTTAAATATGATAATACTGATTTCGTAATTAAAATGTCATGTCTTCTTATAGCTTGGGTACATAAAAATACCAATTAAGTCACTAAATTTGGATGTATCAAGAATGCAGAATTCAGACCACATCTCAAATAAAATTACTCTCCAGTTTTGCACAAATTTGTGTAGAAAGGAAACACAGAGATGAGAGGATTGATGTAACCCACATTCCTGAAGTCTTAAATCAAAAGAAAATTGTATGAAAATAACATGCTTCAAAAATACACTCTTGAGCATGAGCTGCAGCTCACTGTAGAAACAGCATAAGTGGGTTAACAACACAGGAAAAATTGGTAAGACTTCATTTTTCTCTTGGCACCAAGTTACCTGGACTGTCCAGTTGAGATGCTCCATTCCTCTCGCTGCCCAGTACTGCGTGATTTTGATTTGTCTTTGCACACAGGATCAGCATGTTTTGAGGTACGTTTGGCGGGAGGAGATATGTGGCTATCACTCAAACTAGCATCGCTACCTTCATCTTTCTGAAAAGAAAAAAAGCATCAGACCATACTTAATTGGCTCATTTGTATATATCCTTACTGAAAAAGAGGAAGCTTAGTTAAAGCTTAGTAAAGGGGAAATCTCTATCAAACTCTTAGTCAACAGCTTGTGCAAAATATTAAAAATTATTATTCTGAAAACATTACTGGAAATCATGAAAATATTTAATTTTAAATATTAAACTTTCTTATAATAGTTTACATTTATTTATGAATAAGCATTCTAGTTCTCTAACCCACTGTATTTTGTATATCATACATGACACTGCTACTCTTACCTACCTGTAAAAGAACTAACAGTGCAAATAAAGAGAGAAAAAAGGACAGAAAAAAACAAAGATACTTAGAAACACAGCATGAACTCAATCTGCTGATGTTATCTTTGTCTTTAAAATGCTTAAACAGTCCCATTATGCTCTTCCTTCTTTTAAGAGATGAGCAATACCTTGTTCTCTTCTTTAGACTGTCAAACACACAGCTAGAAGTAACTGAAAGTGGACTTCATACTTTTACAGCACTTTTTGTCTAATGTGTTCACTGAGAGCATTATACACACTAACAACCTTAGTCTTAACACCTTTAAGAAGCACCTAAACACTACCGGAGGGGTTTTTTTTCTGTGGCGCTTATTAAAGGTAACGTGGACAGAAACTCAAAGATAGTAGCAAGGGATTACTTCAGAGCTATATGTAAGAAGTAGACAGACAGCAAACTTTGGAGGATTTGTTAGAGTGAACTACGAAAATAAAAAAAATCAAGATTCTATAAACCACAAATTTTAGCTCATGGAAACGGTCTTGATTAAAACATTAAATATCCTCTCTTCCAACAACAGAGTAACCAATTTCCAAATATTAAGGTCCAGGAACTGTCAGTAAGCAAGCACTTAAACTAAGAACAAAAGATAATTTTACTTATATGCAAGGAGATGATCACAGAAGCCTTGTTTGTTCTTCAGGCTTATTAACAACAACAATCTGATTTGTACTCCAGATAATTCAACGTCATGACGTCTCACATACTCAAGAAAATTTTTTAAAAAAAAAAGGTCTTTTTCTTAAGAAAAGATGACAGACTACCACAGCACAGAAAGCCTAAAGAAATCTAAATGTATGAGTGCAGTTCGACAAGACAGCACAGCACCACTGAACGGGGGACTGCTCCATGCACTCCCTTGCCTGGCCACACAGCACCACTCCAACTTCCTTTGACCTTCTGATGTTTCTCTGACCCACCCATAAACCAAATCAGCTCACTAAAGCTTCAAAAGTTCACTGTCCATCTGTTAGATTAGGTTCCTACCTGGTTAGTGAGCTGAATCATTTCACTGAGGGACCAGACACGTACAAAAGATAATGCAAGAAAAAAAACATGAGGCGAGGATGGGACCACTGTCTGCAGGAATAGAAAGCTGCAAGTGAAATAGACTGTCTGCAGCACGCCTTAACATTTTGCCCCTCAATATATATTTTTAACAAATATTAGCTAATATTAAATACTTATCATTAATAAACTAATTATGTTAACTTATTAATTATTATTAGCTAATAATTAACTAATAAATTAATAAATACAGTATTTATTATGATATAGTATTTATTTAGTGACTATCATAGAATCATTTAGGTTGGAAAAGACCTTTAAGATCATCAAGTCCAACCGTAAACCTAACACTGCCAAGTCCACCACTAAACCATGTCCCTAAGTGCCACATCTACACGTCTTTTAAATACCTCCAGGGTTGCTGACTCAACCACTTCCCTGGGTAAGTGTACAGCATATTGCAGGTTTAGACAAGAATCAGACAAAACCACCTCCCCCCTCCACGAAATGAGTGTGTCACTAGAACTAAGAAGGATGAGAAAAGGGGAAAAAAAACCAAACATGTAGAAGTATGTGGGGACTCTTGAACCCCACAGCTAGTTCAAGTGTGATTCTGAGATGCCAAGTACTTAGCAAAGACATGATTTTTATTTATACTGTAAATACTTGTAAATACTTTTGATAATACTAAAAAATACTAAATACTAAAGTCTAGTATTAAATGCTAAGCAGCCCATGTTCACATCTCATTTTTAGCCTGTCAAGGTAAACCCAGGGAAAGAAGTGGGTCTATATTAAGATTCAATCTTAGGACTTACTTAACCCCAGTTTAAAAAAAAAAAAAACAAAACCAACAACAAAAACACTCCAAACAAACAAACAACCACACTAAACCCACACTTTTTTCTTCCTCATTATTTCACTTTTTCAGGAAGTACATCAATGTGGCTCAAAATAATATCTATACTAGAAAATCATAATTAAAACTTTCTATCAGATGAAGTAGAATTTGGGATCTAAAACTAGGACTCAGTCAAAGTGGTAGCAGAGGTAACTACCACCATTCCTTAATACAAAACACCTGCACCTTGCATAGCACTGTAAATACATGTGCAGCCACCCAGCTGTTTTCCATAACACTCTGCAACTACAAAATACCAACTTTCACAAAGTTTTAATAGTGTACATATTCACTTCTGAATACTGTAAGCATCTGTGTATGTAATTTTTGCTTTAACAAGCCACAAGCTTATTTGTGGACTTAGAGGAATACATCATTGCTAGGTCAATTTTAGTAACTACTTTCCGAAACTACAAGAGCTACCCTGTGCAGGATAGAAGCAGTTTCAAGGTAAGCCACAGAACCAGTTTTAAACCGGCTAGGCGAGACAGAGAAAATGAGGCTAAGAAAGAGGAACAAGCATGTACTAAAGCTTTATGAGGGCTAACATTAAAGCTATTTTGCCAGCAGTGAAATTAGTAATGCATAGGTTCCTATACTTCATCTCTACTCCTTCCCATGCAAAAATCCTAACTCCTCCCAGGTATTCCATGACCGCCTTTCTCCACATTTCCTTCAGTTCCCTGCCTCTGGTTCCAAATCTCAAAATTAGCTAGTATTCCTCATTTATCCTGTCTATTTATTGGTCAAAAGCAATACAGAAATGTAGTTACTTCTGAGCTATGTGCATGCCAAGTGGTTAGCTGCCGGGTAAAACAAATTATTAGTGATTAACCTGGAGATAAAATCTGCTACTTCAGGTCTCCCTCTGCTACTGAGTTACCAATATTCACAAAATTCATAAAAGCTGACTATCTCCGAGATCTCTAATCCTGTCAAATGAACAGATACTGGCCAATAGCTTCAAAAACTGGAAGGGCAGGCTAACCGTCAATGTGATCACATCAGTGCAGTTGCCTAAGGAACTAGACTAGCAATGAAGGGATTTACTTAACAGAGGCAATGATTTCTGGTTATTCTTTGTTTAGGATATTATTTTCAGTTGAGGCTCATTTGTCTGCATATTAACTCTACACATTAACTTAGCAAATACAAAGCAAGTCTAAATTTTAATATAGTCAAGCCCAAATACAAACTTAAGTTAGGACACCTGCTGTAAAAGATGCACTAACATACAAAATGTTTTATCATGAAGAAGTGACAAAGCTACTACAATGAAAAATCATTGACATTTTAAATATACTAGTAAGAATCCAAGCTCCATTTTCCAGTTAACAGACAATCTTAAAAATGCAAGCTCTAGGGAATCAAATCACACCTAGACTGCCATCCAGAACTTTCACCTACCTACAGTAAAATATGGAGATGGAGCTTTCATTACACTCAAGAGATTAGGCAAACTGGGATATGCTAGAACAAGAAAAGAAATTAATTTCAACTTGAGAAGCCTTTACAGAGAGCAGTCTATACACCGCTTCCTCCCGTTTATAGCAAAAGAGGTCTAACAATTCCACTGTGCTCAACTTGCTCCCTCAAGTAACTGGGTCTCAAAGCATTTATACCTTTAATGATTAAAAATAGTACTTCAGTTTCAACCCAGAAACTTACTACTTAACAGTACACATCATGAAAATGTTCTGGGACTAGAAAGAGAAATGTTTGATACAAGCACCAAATTTAAAAATTAAGAAATTAATAATGCAACTGCAGAAGTAGGAACCAATGCACTGAACTCAAAGCTCCTAATGGAACACTGGCACTGAAGCAAACGCACTCACATGCTGAGAGAATGCAGAGAAGATGAATTAATAAAATCTTAATCATGTCAGAAATTGCCTGAAAGCATACCAAAGCCACAAAGAAAAGCAAGCACAGAAGAATCAAAACCTGAGTTTACATACTGTCAGGAAGTACAAAGACATACTTCTGAATTTAGTGCAACTGCTTTGATCTAACAGAAATGAGAGACCCACCTAAACCTAGCTGTGATCCAGAACAACCAGAACCCAGCACAGCTTCTTACAGAAAGCACTCTCACTAATAATGCGTAAGGAAATAACTGGAGTTAACAGGATACCATCCATGGCCTAGACTGGCAAAACATAGCCTTCATTATCTTTGGATGCAAGAGTAAAATGGAATGTGACAGCTGAATGAATACTGCAAATCAGCTGTTAAGCTAAGATGCAACAGCAGGAGTCTTGCAGAGGTAGCGGGGCAAACTCTGGTAACACACCTTCACTGAAAGCAGTTGAATGATGGTAGTGATAAATCTAGAAACAAAACCTAAAACGAATTAAGTAAATACAGCAATAAAATAAATATAGCTGCTTACTTATCTCTATGTTTTGTCTACTTTGTATGAAAAGGAAAAAGATGGAAAAAATTTTTATTATAATACACACATTCATGAACAAGCCACAAAAACATCGATATACAGTATTACCTGTATCTCTTCCATATCAATCCCTAAATTTCAGAATAGTAATTTGATACTAACATTTATTAATAATGTTTAGAGACAAATCCTTAAGTTTTGAAAGAACACAAAGGAATAGAACTGACTTTTTCCTTCTCAATCTACCCTCTTAGAAAAAAAGCGACGACACCAATACAGTCTTTCAGCATGACTGAAGGACACACATACCAAGGGAGCCCTCACCAACAAGGGCTTGCCTTCAGGTACATCACAGGGACCAGCTAGCTAAAGCATAACAGCTGATTAATTTTCAAGTTAAAATACAAAGATTACTTCTAGTATACTGAAGGGGAGAGGGTAGGGTTTTTTTGTTTCTTCTGGTTTTTAAGTAAGTTGAATCTCCTGGCCAAGGGAAGGTCCAAAGAACTCCTCACTACACTACTGGTCTGAAGATCCCAAGATAACCATAATCCAGCAGTCTTGGTAATACAGGATTAGTATGAACCATCTCTATCACTGTCATCTCCAAGTACGTGAACACAAGTTCACTGAGTTTTTGAGTAAGGGATGCAATAACATTCAAACCACAACCACACGTTGCGATTTCTGAAAAAGACTGTCTGGTTTGCCACAGGTTCAGCTGTATTAAAACACAAGTATGCAGACATGAATATTTGAGTTTTCCATCATGGTCAAACTTGCTCTCCTTGCCATATATCTTGTGGGTCACACCCTTCTTCTGACTAACTCTCTGCCACACCTAGAAAGTTAGCATGATTGCTCATACAACTTCACAAGTCAGACATGAGAGTGTTCAACCTAGTGTTTTAAACCCCTTGTCTATGTTTTTCTCTTTTCTATGACCTCTTCCCATGACTAAGGCATGAAAATAAGACACAATGACATTCAATCTTCAATCAATCGATCCTATTCCTCTGCATTTTATTAAAAGCACAAACTATTTTAATTAGTTTTTGCCCCACTGAACAAGCATGAAATACCCAGGAATTCACTTTTGTCTCAATAATAACGAAATAAACATTTTCAAGAAATCTGTTTCAGCTACAGGTTTTCAAAAACCTCTACTTCTAACTTTAGTTAGTTCTTAACTTCTAATATTTAAAAGTAACTTTTTCCTCTCCATTTGACTCTCTGAAAAGACAACAATGACTTCAGACATCTCTCGATCTTATTTTTACTAACTTTGGAGAAACTGCATCCAGGCCCTCCAGTTATTTCTAACATAATTTTAAACGTATCTTGTTGTGTAACAACACATCTTCCCAGATGTCCCAGAATACTAATAATCTGGATTAACATTTTAGAAGTACGTGTGAGAAAAATCTGATCTACCTCTTCCCCTACCAGTGCATGCAAAGTTCTTGTGGAAATGGGCTGTCCATTAAAAGAAATAAAATACATACTCGGGAATATTTAATGCATTTAATAAACATTTTTATCACAATGGTATAAAAAGATAAAAGTTGTCTTTCCAAAACAAAATTGTAGCCATGAAAAAAATGTGATCGTGTCCCCAGTGTACCAATTAGTTAAGCTGATCCCTCATCTCTGCCCTCAGATAACTATTCAGTTAACAAATAACTTGTTTTTTCTGCATTTAAACTATAATGTCATTTCAAACGTACCAATAAAACAAAAACACTATCTGTCTGTCCAGTGATTCTGGGTAAGCCACTTGCTCCCTTGTGTATCAGTTTCTGCAAAAGTAAAAAATATGGATTAAAACATTAACTTCTACAAATTTATCACATTAAAGATCTACTTTAAGATCTATTGATGAACGTTAGGTAAGAGCTACGTACCCTTCCTAATGTATTTTTGGGCTAGGTATACTAAGCAATTAAAAAATCAAAAGGCTTCAGAATCTCTTTGAGCTATTTTTAGGTTTGCTCTTATTTGGTTCCAATTTCTAGTAACCAGATCAAACAAATTTTCTACCATGACTGCGATAATGCCATCTGACCAGAATATAGTAAATCACTTCAAATCCTATTTCTTTTGTTTTTCCAATTCACCACTTTGCTTTATAGCATCTTCCCACACACACAAAAAAAAAGACTACAGCTGTCCCTACGCTCAGTACAAATTTTCAGTAGCTGAAACACTTATATCAGCACACTCAAACTAGGGACCACACCTTGCCTTACACATCTGCACTATGTCTTAATTTCAGGATGACACATTGCGCTACCCACTCTCTCGCGCACCAACACATCCTCACAAGCTCCTCTCCCCTCCCCACCCCAACCCACACTGTCTTGGTAAATGCCCTTAGCCCCTCTTCTATGGGAGGGCTGACTACCTGCTTGGTGGGAAGAGGTAAGACCTGATATACTTGTCTGGGGGAAGAAGGTAACATGACTCAACTCCAGGTCGCAGCATAATACAGCAGACTGTATTCATGTTGGTACACTACGTACTGCTGCATGCTAAACATCTATCTTTGTGTCCTAAAAATCCAGTGCAAGTATACTGTCTGTGCCTTCAAATGACAAGAAGCTAGGAAAAAACGTATTTGGACTAAAGCACATTAACTACCTTACTAAGAACTTCAAGTTTCATTAAGGACCTTGTGTGTTAACCTTACTGATAGCTTGAAAAGAGACAAAGTTGGATAAAAAGAAACCATCTTCTGGTCGCAGTTCTCTAATCTCCACTTGTTTGCACACAGTCATTTATCAGACATTGGCTCTCCACAGGTGTTAAGGAAAAATAACAAGATTCATGCTTAAGCGCTTGATGATCTTGGAATAAACAACTACTAATGCTGTATTTCCTTGGCGATAATGATAGTAAAGAATGCCTCAATTGCAGGATGATCTAAATCCTTTTAACATTCAGCTTCTGTATTTATTTTTTTTTTCCAGTAAACAATGCTTATGTCAATAATAGCCATTAAGAACAAAGAATACCATCATCTACACTTTTTCAGAAGAATAAATTCTTCCCAACTCATTCAGGTAAAAAACCCACATTTTTTGCATGAGAAGATCTGCTTCTTTTTTTTTTTTCAATAGATTTCCAATTTATTTCCTGGAACTCTTCCATTCTAGACTTCAGGTTATTTAATAAATGTGAAAGCTTTTGAGGAAAGTTTAAAGTTTAAAAGTTAAAAATAGAAACCACTACCTACAACACTGTTTATTGTGTATTTTCACACTTGCAACCATTCCCCCTGTCTGTAATAGAAGATGACACCTATTCATACCCAGGTTGATTGCCTTTCAATAGCTGTTGATCTGACACCCAAAAAAACTCTTGCAATCTATGGGCTACCTGTAGGTTCACGGAAGAAAGGGAGAGTGAGCTACAGAGCAACCTCTGCCAAACTATGACAGAGCCCATGAACAGCGAGCTGAGGTTTGCCCTCCACCCATCATTGCTGCCTCGCTCCAAGCATCTCCACGAGCGTTCCTCTCCCCTCCTGTGTGCCTCCACTACAATTAAAGTGACATTGTGAATCTTCAGCTGATAGTCAAATCAGAAGGATGGAGGGGAGGCAAAGGGAAGCAGGAGGCTGTGGGGAGGAGGGTTAGTTTCAGCTGGACCAGTAACCTGATACTGATCCAGCTGATCAAATGGCCAGGCAAGCATTAATACTGGCAAGTCTCTCCGTTTTCACAATAGTTAACAGCTTGCAGCAGAAGTGAAATCACACACCTTCAGAAGAGCAAGTCTACTGAGAAGAAGTCTCTATCTGCTGTATGAGGGTCCACACCTCCCTTAGAAGTTTTTCTAGAAGATCCATATACCGGAAGTTTTTAAAACCACCCATCTTCCTAATTTAACACTGAAAGAATACTAAAAGCAAGACATTTTTAGTCAGAACCATATTAACTATTTCCATGAGTTTCTAGATTCCGTTAACAGAGACTTTTAAAGGAAAAATTGTATTTCTGTAAACATTCAAGAATGATTACAATTCAGAAGTGGAAAAAAATGAAAACATTCAAACAAGTTTTTTTCCTACCCTTAGTCCTCAAAAATCGATCTTGTTTCTGCTGAACAACCCCATCCCAAAGAAAGGCTGGAGGACATGGCCTCCTCTTAGTACTACTGTAAACTGAAATAAAGAAGCAAAATGATCTGAATGAGGATAGCAAGTAGGAGAACAGAGAAAACCCTTGGAGCAGAGGGCTCTCCATGGTTTAGACATGACCAGATACCTGACTCAGTAAACTAAGCAAGGAAGTGCCTGGAGCAAGTGAAGCTACAGGAAGGTGGCCTTCTGTGTGAAAAAAAAACGTGGGATTAAAACCACTACTGTATCCCCAGCTACAATGCACTTGAAGACAGTATTTCAAAAGAAAAAACAAATTAAAACTGTGTAAAATTGTAATACGAAATCTTAAGATTAATGTATTGAAATTTAAATCATAATAAAAACAACATTCAAGGTCTGAAAGATAAATCAGAGAAATAATAGAAGGTAGTTATTAAGTATTTGGAATGAGGGATTGCTGAAGCATGGCAACAAATTTCAATGTGCGTAATCTCTTCCACATGTACGGAAAGAGCAGCTTCTTCATTTCAGGTTATTTAAATGGCTCGGCTCAACTACTTATCCATTAAAAACGCAGCAATTGACTGGAGGTTGGAGAAAGGCAAAAAGCCCGTTTCCCGAATTACGAAAACGCCCAAACTGAAGCATCTGCTCCAAGTGCAACTGGACACAAACTTGCCACCAAAGCTTCATATCAGTTGGGTCATTAATATACACTACTAGAAGCATAAAGGTAAAACCACAAAATTCAGAAGAGCAAAAACTACAGAACTTGGACAAACTCATAAATTCTGTGTTTCTGGTAGTACTAAAGCTACCTCCTTTATACCTAGTTCAACTAGAGTTGAAGCTATTATAGCACACATATACTCAGCAGTGCAAAATGAAAAAGCTTACAGAAGGTAACATATTAATTTTACAACTAGTTGAATAGTGGCCTGTTTCAATAGCTATCAAGCAAGAAGAAATTAAATTTATTCAGGAAAAAGAGTCCAAGCAGGTATAAATGCAAAACAACGTTTGAACAATTTAAAGCAAAATTAATAGTTCAAATAAACCATGAAAATCCCAAAGGTAATATAGGCAGTATTTTAAAAGTAAACTCAGAGATGGAGAAATTGTTTAGAAAAAGCAGCAAAGCATGAAGGGTACAAAAAAAAGAAAACACTAGGACAAAAAAGGCTGAAAAAATACTGTCAGCTCCCTTTGCAGTAAGTGGGTTCATGAGGGGTATCAACCACACACAAAGAATTAGAGCCAAAACATCTAATAAACTATCAGTATCCTTTAAAATGGTCAGAGCTACAAAATAAGAGCAGTGAAAGCTTCAGCTCACTGATGCCTACTTGCTGGATGCTTTGGTTTGAAAAGGTCTTTATAAAGTATTACGCAGAAATCATTTAAAGCATCATTAGATTAGAATGAAAATTTTCCCACAGTATAGCAGATACTCAACAATTTAGGGCAGGATGTGCAAAACTATATCACATCCAATTGAAACTGCAGGGGGATGGAGGTGATCAGAATGTAATTACCTGAGCTAATTATCTTGCATAACCCCAAGCCGTATGCCACTCTTGCAAAATTGTCATGGGATTTCTCACGGCAATGGGTTAAGCCTTCTGCTTTAAGTTTTAACTGAGAGACAGTAGTTGGAGAAGCAGCTTTTATTAATATTACTTTGGGACAAGCCCAATATTCAGAGGAAGCAATGCAGCACAACAAACATCAACATCATTTCCTGAATATTCTTTGGAGGTCTTATTCAGTCACCAGATTAGTCCTTAGATCGCTTCCTTTCAAGGCCCTGCGAGAGTGGGGCGAAGATAGCCAGGTTCAAACAAGACGCACAACTGCCTCCCAAAACAAGCTGTGTATGCTTCGGGGGTGTCCCGAGAGCGGCCCAGACTGATTTGGGCAGACACACAGGAAGAATTCAAACTCAAGACACCTCTTGGAAACATGGAAAGATTACAAATGCTGACTGTATGGTATTTTGACACAAACTTGGACTTAGATTGCTTCCAACAATTGCTCAATTTCCCACTGTTCACAGATGTATTAATACCATGCTACCAAGGAACAGACTGCACGTTCGTTTTAGATCACTGATTTTCTCCCGCTAAGTCCCAAAAGAGCAGCAGACCACTAAACCAGAAAGAATGCGACATTTTATTACACACTGAAAAGATGAGCTTTCTTGGGAATCTTCCTTTAAATGAAATTGTTTGGAATAACTTCACAAGGCTCTATATTTCAGGATGTATTTCAAAGAACTGTAAAAGCGTTAGCCTCAGCACCTTTATTGATGTTACTGTAAACTCAAACAGTAAGACAATGCAGTTCTTCAAAAACATAGGTATTTGACAGGAGCTTTTTTTTTTTCCTCTGAAGAGCTTTATATGTAGGTGGCCAACAAGTGTAATTTTTCCAGCACAAGGAGGAAATTCTAACATTTTCTGTAACTTTATTCCAAACCACAGAACATGCAGAACACTGTAAGACACTTTGCAAAGAAGACAAAGAATATAGGCTAACCTGAATCAGGCTCTTTCATAAAAGAAAATTTCGTTTTTAGAAAAAGCTCTAAGGGGTATGTTTAAAGCTGTTATTTTAAGATAAATAATAAATACAGTTCATTTTCTGTGTTTCCAATAGCTGACCATTAAAGACTTTTTACAGAGTAAAACATAGCAATAAGCTGCATTATCACCCAGAAATCAGAAGAAATATTTATTGTTACAGACTGAGAAATTACAGTAAGAGACACTGAAATATATTGGTGCTACAGAGCACAAAAACGCTGCTTAGCTTTACATCTTCCCACACTACAGCACTCCATGTCAGTCCTCAAGTCCGTGTTTGCTCCTATTAGCAATTAAGTACAATGGAGAGCTCTAGGTTGCCACCGAGTAAGCTGAAGGATGTTGGCAGTACTACTTTTAGCTAGGATCGCGTGTTACAATTACCACAGTGCTCTCAAGTAGCTCTTAAGGCACTGCTAATGCTTTCTTGGCTAATTAAATTAAGCTAATCTTGTATACATTTCTAAAATGTCTAACTAATACGCTGACATGATTTAAGAGCGTTTACTTCACGATAAATTCATCAGTTCTCTTGATCAAGGTTTTTGATTTGTGTTTTGAGATGACTGAGAAAAATCATTTCAATTGCCAAATAAGTGTTACCCACAATCCCAATTCAATATCTGAAAACATCAGACATTAGTAAATTTAGAGCACTAATTTAACCAGTTATGGTCACAGTATCCTCAATTCTTTCACAGTGTGAATGAAGTCCACTGGATTTATAAGCCTCGTGTTACAATTCTGTATTTCTGAAAACTCTGACAGATTTTGATGAACTTTTCCTGCAGAATGCTTTAATATAAAGCCATAACACTTCTCAAGTTTTAAGAAAAAGATACATACAATTTATATAAAGATAGAATATAAATTTATGTAAAGATAGTTTCAATTTCTATTAAATAGTGTGTAAATCAATCACATAGCCCAGTTTTTCCTCTCCGTACCCTCTCTATGCACTCTGCTATGACATCATTTCAGAGAATAAACTTCTTGGCTCCTTGATCCATTTAGTGAGGGATTTTTTTAATTTTAATCTGGCTTCTGGTCAGTGGACACACATGTATTCATCTCAGTCGCTGAATGCATGGTCGTCAGTCAATAATTCAAAACAGTTTACTTTTCAAAGACTGACGTCATTGCTTTCTCTAAGATGAGCAAATACTACAGAGGGAATACAGAGAATATGATAAAGGCATTTAGACTATTATGGCCCATTTCCACAGAACGTGTGTTGCTTCCAGATTCACATCAAACAGAAATGGACACTATTAATATGTAACTCAATATAATATTGAACTGGAAGACTAGAAACTTAACTCAGGTTTTTGGGAGAGGAGAGATTCAAGCCTAGCCTTGTAAATGTAAGGAAAAAAAAAACCCTGTGTATACCAGAAAAAGCCAAGAGGAAAAAAGCAGAAGAAGGAAAAAGGAAATATAAAAGAGGTAGAAGGCAATTCCTAACCCCTCATCTAGTCTAATCAGCATCTTACAGGATGCCATTAGATTACTAACTCAGTTTTTGTTGCTAATAAGGAACAAATAGATGATCTTTTAAAATACATTCTGAAAGGTAATTACAAGCATTGCCACTAAAGAGCATTTCTCTGGGAGTCCACGTCAGAACCTCCATGGAAGAAAATTAAGACACATAGTGCAAATAAGAAGCATACCATCTCCGCCAGAGCTCCAAACTCTAGCTGCCCATTAACCCCACTGCTGATAGTAAGGCCAGTTTCCTGATGCGACACATGAAAGATTTCAAAAGAACACCAGTCAACTTTGAAAAAAATACATACAACTGCATGAAAATGATCCCAGTACACTTTCTGCACTAAACACAGCTTCACTATCTGTCTGCCGACAGCCACTTCCAAAACCAAAGGCTTTGTCTTCCTACTCCTATACTTATTCATGTTCTAATGACTGAAATTCTTCTCTGGCACTACTTCAAGAAGATTCAGGAGCTCAGAAAGACACCGTATTACTGACAAATACTTATATCTGAAGAATAAAAACAGTTGTACAAAGACAACTTTAAAATACAGTGGGAGATATATATGTTACAATATTCATGGTGGGGGGGGAACCCAAACCAACCTTCCTGGATAACTTATGCTCATCTTTGGCAATCACATCTTTAAAATAAATAAATAAACAAACAAACAAAAAAATAAACCGCTAATACATGAGATTTGTTGTGAAGTGAAACAAGTCTGTTCCGACACATCAAAATACACACTTAACTTCAGAAGAAATGCTTTTTTAGAAACGTGGGCAACATCCTGGGATGTATTTACAGATTTTTATGTCAGTATTTTGCACAATCTCCTTTCCTTACACCATCACAATAACATAATTTAAACATTTCAATAATTTGTAGTATAAAAATACTATTTATAGATGAGAAGCATTTGGAAAGAAGCCCAACTATTTTTTTTAGCAGCAGTAAACTCCCTGCAAAGTAAACCACTAAGGGTTACACCAAACTTTGCCTCACAAACCACAAGACCTACGAGATGAATAAATAGAAACTGCATATGAGAACAAGCAGAACGGCTTTTTACAGCTATGGTGCTGCATCCCCATGAGTCTAATGAAATTAAACATGGAAGGAATAGGGGACAAGGAGGAAAAGTAAGATGGGGGAAGGGAAGAACTGTGAAGCATGAAAGAACTGAAAGTGAAGCACAGAAGGTACAGAACATCTAGTCAGTGATTTTTTTTTATTTATTTATTTATTAGTATTTTAAAACTAAAAGGACAGGGCAAAAGGTTTTCTGACAATTTCAGGTGTCATCCTTCTGATCTGCCTCTGGCTGCTATTGCTGGCTTTGTACTTGTCTGATTAACTTCCTCCTTAGCAGAGGCTGGGACATGGTCGGTGTATGACTGTCAAACACTTTGACCCTCAATTTTCACTTCCATATTTACATTACTCTTAAAATATGCATGCAGATTAGGTAACTATAACCACTAGTTTAAATCCTCAAAGCAATACGTGAAGTTTTATCAAGAAAAAAAAAAAACCCTGCCTATAATTAAAAAAAAAATGCAGTCATTGTCAACAAAACTGTTTAGAGACAAGGAAAAAAAAGAGGCTCCCCGAATTCTTCCTTCCAATCAAAATTTACCGAACGTTAATTTTCCAAATCAGGCTGTAGAATTCATTTGCCATGAGACCATACAACCAAAGCTATTATAATAAGTTACATTGGGAAAGCTTTCAACTCAAACCTGACGGCAAAATTACATCCTTCCCCGCTTAGGGGGGGGGGATGTCACAAAAACGGGGGACCTTCCCCAAACATCAGCTTTCTCCCGTCGGAGCCGCCGCGAACGCCAGCTTCAGCCGAATTGAGGTCATTTAGGGAAAAGGGGATAATAAAAA
>VYXH01005291.1:373368-409574 GCA_013397275.1 Burhinus bistriatus
GGGAGGCCGGTGCCGGGCTGTGCCGGCGGGCGGGTGAGTGAGTTGCTGCGGGGAGAGCCTGGGCACGGGGGAGCGCGTTCCGCCGGGGCGGCGCTCCCTCAGCTCCGACCGGGGCTTGAACTTTGCCCGCGGCCGTCGCTGGGGCCGNGGGTGGGGGGGGTGTGTGTGTGTCAGGGTTCTTTCCAAAATTCACAGCCCTTCTGGCCAGCTGGAGAGAAAACGGCTGTGCTGGGATTTTTACCTAAGCGCATCAGTCACATTCAGGCCATTAGGTCTGATGCTCATCTTGCTTTTAATTTGCACTTGGCATTTCTCTGGAGGTGCTTGTTTCTTTCTCACACGGTACGGTGCGATTTTCAGTCATAATTTCCGTGTGGCGTAGCGATAGACTGCGCTCTGCTGTAAATAGTTTTCAACGTGAGAAGTTTACTTTCTGCCAAAGTTAGTAAGGCAGGCTTTCGTGGGGGAGGGGGCTGTGTGTGCCTGCGTGAATATTTCTGCCCATCAGAGCAAGAAAAGCATCAAAAGGTAGTTTCTGTTTTGTTTTCCTTGCGTTAAAATAACTGGCTGGGTGGGCTCCACAATATTAAGCATAAAAACGTCTGCCGAAACAAATACGTCTGTGTCAGTGAGAGCTGCTTGTTTCAAAGAGCTGGGGGTGAAAGGCCACCGCTGGGACAGTGGCCTGTCCCCCATGGAGCTGGTCTCGGGGATGGAGAGAGAGCCCTTGAGGCAGGAGAAGCTGTGCCAGGGGTATCCTGCCACAGTTACGGGATGTAGCTGTGGTGGGCTGCTGGCAGCTTCAGCTTCTTCCTGTGTTTTGATTGCTAGAGGTGGAAGTTCAGTTCTGTGATACTTTTTTACCACAGACGCGAAAACTATGTACCCACGCTCTTGAAGTTTTAAGTGACTTCTAGGGATGTCTGTCGGAGGTTGGCGGGAGAGGTTGTTTGTGCTAGTTGGGTTGCTGAGCTCAAACGCTTGCAATGTGGTCTGATCGCTATCTCCTGATGGCTTTTTGGTCATAATAAACATCAATGTGCTGTATAGGCTGATTTCTTTACCTTGGAACATTAACACAAACATTTCTTCTAAGTGTGATTGCTGTTGTACTTCAGAAGGAACAGCGACTTTTCACAGCTGACCAGTTTTGAATACTATTCATGCACGTTTGAGGCCAGCCTAATGTAGCAAAAGAATTAATTTGAAGAGCTGCTTCATTGTGTCTGTCTCTTTTTAACAGCTCTGACAAGTCACAGAGAATCAACAAAAGCAGATGGCTGGAGGTGGCTTTTGTTGCTTTGGGGAGTAGTCTTACTGAATAGTGAAAGAAGATAATCACATTAACACAAACCACAAAAAATTGCTTTGTGCTGAAGTGTGTTAAAACGTAATTTGGGAGAAGTTTGAAAAATTATATTTTTGAAGAACTCTTAAATTCACTATACTTACTTGATACTGAAAGTTCATTTTTTCCAAGTGCAGGTACAAAGTTCCAAGTACAGCAATCAGATATGCTTCTCAGGTCATAATGTCCCAGCACAAGCGTGCCTGATATATATAATGCTCTGGCAGAATGCTTGCGGGGGTGAGGGGGGCACGACTGTACTGCATCTTGTGTGACATGTCAAAGATGGGCCAAGTATAATGTTTTGACCTAATGCATAACAGCATCAGTTAAATTGAAGGCTGCCTAAACTTCAAAACCTGCTATGGGCATATTGACTGAATCTTTATGGTCTTCATGGGGATCTTCTGAAGGCTTATATATATTTCTACAGAACATCTCTCACAAGGAATTAACTTTCAGGGTGGAAGAATACCATATCAACCTCCTGAGGACCATGAATTAGTACTGAATAACTGAATGAGGTTTTTTTTGTTAGTGCTGCAGTGAATGTTGTTTCCCCCTAACCTCCCCATCTTGTTAAATTAGGTGTCAAGGCCACTCTAAGTTTATTTTGGTCTTGCTATGCATACTACTTACCTACTACTAGGAGTATGATGACTGTCAGTGCTTGGTTTGATGCTACCTAAAAGCCATGCGCAATATCATAACTTAGTCCCCAACCTGCCAGAAGCAGAACATCATCTCTGTAACCTGTACCCAGCAGTGTTCAGGAATAACTCTTTAAACACAGTTGCAACTTAAAATTTCTGTTCTCCTAATTTTAGAGTGGTTTTATTATTTTTTTAAAGGGTGTTTTGAGGAGCCTCTGGGTTTTTGTGACTTTCTGTAACTTTTTTCAGAGAGCTCAGAAGTGAGTGTAATGAGATCAGTATGGCATTCTTCGTTTCTCTTGATTCGGCAGACTAATCCTGTAGTATATTTAGTACTTGGAAATCCAGGATTTTCTTTCCAGCGAAACAGTAGACCAGAAATGATAATTCACAGTTTCTGGGATGCTGCACCGATATGTTGAGGTGTGGTAGGAAGAGGAACCTGACGCATCTTGCACCTTTCAATAACGCACACTATTAAGGTGAAGGTCATTAGAATGTCTGCAGTGCCAGTGCAGTTTTTCTGCAACTGTCTCATAGTGTTATGAAAAATCAGGGCAGTTTAAATCATGGTGCTCGGAAAAGGAATGTGATATTTTTTTCCTTGCTTACCATAAGTATGGACATGTATTTTCAATTCACATGATTATTGTGGAAATTATTTTGTACATTTATGAAAAAGTAATCTTCCTTTTGAATGTCTGAAATCGATGCATGGTTCATGTGTCATTAAATTAGAAACTGCAGGAAAACAAAGAACCATCTGGAGACTTGGTGGGAGGGAGGTTGATGTTTCTAGTTAAATGTACTATCAACACAGGAAAAACTACAAAGAGTGTTTCGGATAGAAAAGGAGGCAAAGTGTTCTGGCATTTTGTCTTTTTTTTTTTTTGGGGGGGGGTGTGTTGGTTTTTTATTATTGTTTTTTAAACCATCTTCTTTTCATAATTAGGCGAAGCACCAGAATGAAAGACATGGACAATATCAAAACTGTAAAGAAAGAATGGTAGGTGCCAGTTCCCCCATCCCCCTTTTTCTTCTTCCTTTCCTGTTGCTGTTTGTGTGTCCTGTCATGACTTTCCAAACTTCATGTTGAAATTGAAAATTTTAAACTTTTTTTCCGTATCCACCTGCTCCACATATACTGAAGTTGGTTTTTTTTAAAAAAAATATTGTTTTGCTAAAAGATTTTTCACGTACCTGGAATGTTTCCTAGGTGCAAGAAGCCGTGTAAATACTTTTATTTAAAATAGGAAAGGCAGCCTTACAAATTGCTAACTCACTGTTCAGCTCTACATTTCATATGGAGGTGTTTGGTTTTCCAGTTATGTTTCTGAGATAAAGCATAGTGAATACCTAAATTAACGCTGCACATTCTTTTGTTCTATTAGAAAACTAAAATGGGGACAGCATACTTTTGAAATGTCTTCTTTAATGTTGTGGAGTTTTTCTTTTGTTTAAAGATGTTAATCTGTAGGGATTCTTAGTGTTGCATAGATGTACTGCAAACAATTCCTTTTTATGCAAATGTATCTAATTACCATTCAAGTAAGCATTGCTGCTCTTGCATTCAATGCTGAGTTTTATGTAAAACTGAATATTTTTCAAGAGCTGGGATTTTTTTTTTTTTTTCTGAACTGCTCAAAATAGGCTTTTCTGAATCTCCAATAGAAATAACTCCTGCAGTGTTTACCAAAAGCTGCATAATCCTCTTACTATGCAAAGAACCTAAACTGAAAGATAATCATTCATTCAAGTTGCATATTTCTGCATTTTGATTGGTGAAAATCTAACAGAAACAGCTGTCACATATACAATGTTCTATAAAAAGATGTGGTTGGTGCATCTTTTTTTATACTCTGGCAGTCTCCACAGTATTGATGTCTTTTATTGTATTTCTTCAGTATGCTCAAGTGGTGTTGAGTCACTTGTTCTTGAGTTTCTCTAATGTACTTTCAAAGACAGTAATGGTGGCTATGTGATGGTGCTGGGAATGGGGAGGTTCAGGTGGGGGTGACAGAGTAAATCCTAGAGCGGTTTTCTTGTATGAGGTTTTTAAAACTTACGGCAAAGGAAGTCACCCAAGCCTATAGGGTGGAAGTGCTTTAAGGAAGGCCTTTCACTGGTGTGCAGTTAAATGTCTGACGGTCTGAATTAGAAGTGCAAATCATCTAACTTGCATTCTTTGCTCTGCTACAAAGTTTAGAAGCTTCTGTATAGATGAATTCACCTTTTCGTTTGCCATTCTTTAACTTGCGCCTCTGAAGTGCAAATAGTAGCAGTTAGAGCTTGTAAGAAATTTCTAGAAAAGGCACAACACAAATTTGACCTGATGGTTTGTAACGACCAAGTAAGCTGCGTGCAGGGGAGCGTGTCTTTTATACCTCTTGGTAATGAACTTTTAGTGTAACTGCTTGTCGTCTTATGTGTTCTCTGAAGCATCATTTTTACTTACGTCTTTTTTCTGCAGGATGTGTAAATCGGGAACCGATGATCAGATTTTGAATGGTACAGAACAAAACTGTGACTACTTGGTAGATAACCTTTTTGAAGAAGCTCAGAAGGCTGGTGCTATATGTATGCCCGCAACTACAGTCAAGAATCAGGTAGGCAATGAAGAAAAAATACTCATGTTTAACGTAATAGCACTCCAGGAGTACTCTGGAAAACAAATGCAAGAAGTCCAGCAGTTTTATCCAGTACATCTGTAAATAAATGCACACAGAATTCAGACACCAGTAGGAACAGTATCCCATGTCTGAGTCAACCAGGCCTATGCTTCTGTGCTTCTGGCTCTCACTATTTTATAGTGAGTTTAATGTTGTTCTGGGACTTATGCTGGCATTGGCTAATGCACTTCTGCTTTATTAGTAACAAGAGTGAGCTGATCATGAGGTGCAAGGAATGACTACTATTACATCAGAATTTGTTTAAAGAGTTGCAGCCTTTTTATGCAGAGGCATAGCCCAAAACTTTTTCATTTACTCTCATTTGTATAGTTGTGGGATGTTTAGTATGGGTTTGTATCTCAGTGATTCTGTCCTTTTCATATGTTTCTGTTACTTGCCGAAGACTGGTAAGGGGCTGGAGAAAAGGCCATGTAGAACAAAGACGTCCAGGAGAAATTTGGAGTGGGCATTGCTGGAAATTATATTCATAGATCCCCAGCTGAGCCTGGGAGAAAGGAGCTGAGGAGCAATACCTTAAATTGCAGTTCTGAAATAGTGTTCCATGGCACTACTTGTGTTGGTGTCTAAATGGGAAGTTGTTGTGGAATAATTAGTCCCTGTTAAACTTGCATACTGGCTCACTGTAGAGGCATCTTCCTGTGATGAGAACATTGGTGCCATGAGACACAAGACTTTTTAAAGGAATCTAATCTTGCTGAGTGCTGTATACCTTTTTGACAGATTACCCAACTGAAAGAGAAGGAATTTTATTCAACAGTTTGCATGTGCTTTGTTTTATGTAGCAATCATCATCTAACAAGTTGACTGTGCAAAAAAAAAGGAAAAAAAAAAAAAACATTACAAAGAAAAGAAAATAAAACCCAAGAANTCCACTAGAAAAAAAAAAAAAAAAAAAAAAAAAAAAGAGAAAATTGTCAAGTACTATCAAGCCTAGTTCAAACTAATTTCCAGTCGAGATGAATTCTGCATTTTTCTGTGCTTCATATGCCTCGTGTGTGGTCAAGTATCTCTCAAGACATTATTTCAGGGATCAGACCTGGATGATCAAATGCTTCCTTAAATGGCATGATGCATAAATATGAAAATGCAATCCCAAATATATCCATGTTAAAGTTGGAGAGATTTCAGTGAGCAATGTGGAGGCTACAAGCTAAAGTAGTGGATGTTCTCTGGCAAAGTTAATAATTACCGAGAATTTATTTTTTTCATTCCCCTAATGCCAAGCTTTTCAATGTGCCCAGGAATGCCAGGGTAACATAAATGTATGACTATCTGAAAGTAAATTTTCTGATACTTGCTGCATTTCCTGAGTGGAAGGCTTCTGCATGTATTTTCTCAATGCCTTACTTTCAGGAAATCCTCCTGAATGATCGGAACAAGGCTTTACCCTAATAAATTCCCAGCTGGACTATTCTGGTAGTTGGTGTTCCAACAAAAGGCATGTGTGCTCTCAAATTAGCTCTTGAAGAGTTGCAGCTGGCTGGGATCTTCCAGCTCTCTCTCCGCTTCCCCCCCGCCCCCCNCCCCCGAATTGAAGGAGTGTTCTCAATCTAGGAAAGCAAAATGATTGGGGGAAGGTTTATTTCTAACCATGACTGACACAGGATACTTAGAAATGTCACTTACCCCTTGCAGTTGCTCTGCCTGTTGGCACAGGGCTGAAACAGAGTATAGTGAGCCTTCTCTTGGTATTTTTAGTCCATACAGTGGATGATTTACAGTCATAGGGTACTGTGGGTATACCAAGCTGGTTTTACATCAGTGTTATAATGAGAATTGTTCTTACTTTTTAGGTTGATGTAATCATTAAACTTTGGAAAAATGGGTTTACAGTAAATGATGGTGAACTTAGGAGCTACACTGATGTTGCAAACCAGCAGTTCTTGGACTCCATTAAAAAAGGGTGAGTTTTATATTCTTAATCAGCCTGAGTTAATGTGCTTTGGACAGCACTTAGCTTATGCTCTATGTTTTTTACATAGCTGCTTCGCTTTGCTGCACTGCAGTATACCTGTAGGAGTGTAGGCCACTGCCTGTCTCAGTTCCTGCAGTGCTAATGGCTGTTTTAACATCAACAGGTCTAATACAGCTTTCAATTGCAGTCGTCGTACCGTTGCTGATGTAATAGATAAAAGCGAGTGTTGGTAGGGGGCACAGCAGGTGCCGGATGAAATAAAGAATAAATCAGAGGGCCCAGTAAGAGCTACCAATCAAATCGTGCTTTGACTAACGAACTCAATGCACAAGTGGTTGAGAATTTCTGGTTTTATGGTCTTTGGTTTTTATTGATGAAAAGCCTTAAATGGCCACAGTTGCTCCATGTAACATCAAGAAACTCTGATCAGTCTTAAATTTCAGACATTTTTCCTAGTACAAACTTGCTATTTCAGTCATTTGTGTGTATATAGCAATCAAACCAGGACAATCCCCCTGTTAAAAATTAGCATGCTATCCTGATTTCTGCTAGTGTTTGTAGTGTTGCTTTAAAAAAGCAGGTTAACCATACAAAGCAATGTAATTTTGAGCCTTCAATTTGTAGTCTGTTTCCTCACCCTATACAAATGGAGAGGAGAATATAATTTTATGGAGAATATAATTTAATAACTCATTTTCAAGTATGTGAAATTACTAAGCCATTGTATATTGTCTTTTCCATACTTTGCTAGCCCATCAAAAATAACTAATTTTACACTATATTTCTCCTCTATGGCTGTCACCTGTATTAGCTGTAATAGCAATTAAGTGCACTGTTTAAAGCTCTTTGCTTTCTTTGTGTGCACACATCAAAAGTTTGCGACCTTTCTTCCACCGTTTGCTTGTGAAGATGCTAATTACAAGATGGTTCCTGCATAATCGTTGATGGTACAGAAGCACTTAGTACAGCCCCTATGCCAGCTGAGTCCCACCACCCGAAAATATAGTGTCTGCATCAGAGCTCATAGACAAAGGCATTGTTGTATTCTGCTTAATGCAAGTAAAGCATTACCGAGGTGATGTTACTGCTCTAAAGAGTGTAGCTATTAGTGATGACCTAATTTTTAAAAGCTGCGATTCATGGTTATTTGTAATTAAACACATTATGTCTAAACTCAGTTCTTTCTCTTTAAAAGCTAATTGTCTTTTTTCTTCTTGTTTTACTATGGGAATAAAATAATTGAACCTTTTGCAGCAATGTGTGACAATACTGAACTTCCTATACATCATGTGCTTTGGAGTGGTAACTGCTAAGGAAATTTGTCAACAACTTGCGTGGTGATGTCTTTTTTTTTTTTTTATTGTTCACTTTCTGGTTAATTTGCAGTTCAGGAACTTGAATTTTTTTGTATGTCATGCACTTAACATGACTCTTAGTAAATACTTGTGAAGTGTTTTTTTTAAAAGTATCATCCTTGAAAGGATGAACACAGAATAGGTATTAATCTATTTTGTATACTGAAAACAGTATAGTAGTTCTTTTTCTGACATGTTTTTTTTTTTTCTTAAGGGAACTGCCTTTTGAACTGCGAAAAGTTTTTGATAAGGAGGAGGTAGATGTGAAAGTGGAAGATAAGAAAGATAAGGTGTATTTGTCATCGAAAAAGCCAATGTTTCATCCCTTTTCTGGACATGGTTACAGATTAGGAAGGTGAGTAGTCTGACGTGATCTATGATGAGTAGCTGAAGGGCACTATACCTGTGGAAAATAATCTCATAGTTCAGGTTGGGAGTGACCTCTGGAGTTCTCTAATCCAAGCTCCTGCTCAAAGCAGGGTCAGCTGTGGGGACAGATGAGGTTGCTCAGGCTTTTATCCAGTTGGGCCTTGAAATCCTGCAGGAGTGGAAGCTGTGCAGCCTGCTTCAGTGCTGGACTGTCCTCGTGGGAAATAAGTTTTTCCATATATCCAGTCTGAATGTCCATTGTTTCAGTTTATGTCCACCATGAAGAGCCTGGCTCCCTCCTCCTGTGGACCCTGGCAGGCTGGCGTTAGGTGTGTCTCCCTGACACCATCTCTTCCACAGGCTGAACAAGCCCCTCCAGCCTCTCCTCATAGGGCAAATGCTCCAGGCTGTGGCCATCTTGGTGGCCCTCTGTGGAGCTTGCTCTAGTTTGTCGACATCTTTTTTTTTTTTGGGTACCAAATCTGAATACAGTATTTAGGTGTGTCTAATGAGTGCTGCATGGCAGATAATCGGCTCCCACAATCTCCTGTCTGTGTTCCTGTTAATACAGCCAGGATGCTGTTGTCTTTCTTTGTTCAAGGTCTCAATATTAGCAGAACTGTTTCCAGTTGAATGGCTGTCACTCTTCTATTCTGTGATTTAAGATAAAAGAATCTCTTTTAAAGCTGTATGTGCAATACTTTGTGTAAGAAGAGGGGAGTATGACAATCACATAAAGAGAACTGAAGAAGTAAGAGGCTATTTTGCATTATCTTAAAATTCTTCAGTATTTAACCATGCATTTATTGCAGTAAGACATCTTAGCGTGTTACAGTGATTCTCTTTCCTTTACTCCATGACTCTCTTGTGGGTGGGGAGGGTCAGCTGCTAATGCCAGTGGTAAAACTGGACTTGATTTATAACCAAACAGTACTGTATTTTGAAGGGCTATTGTACAGGGGCAGGCCAGGAGTTCATGTATGTGATCCCTGTGACTTTTGCTTACTCCAGTACAATTATCTGCTTCTCATATGCCTGTTGCATAAGAGCAGACTTCAGCCTAGGGAACAGAACATGTTCAGTGATGAGGAGCCTACAGGAAGCCTTCACAGGTGGGACTGCTTAGTGACCTGCTGACTGGGGTTAGTAGACTGCATTGAAACCTTAGGATAACAGCTTGTTTCGATTAAGTGGAAAGGGCTTGCTGCTAAGGCCCAGTGCTTGTGCTGAGGGAAAGCGTGACCAGGGTAGGAACAGATAAGGCAAGGGAAGAAGGTAATGTGCAGAGTAAGAGACTGATAACTGTAAAGATGAGTGGTTCCAGGCTGCCTCAGAGAAGCAAGTATCTGTTTAATCAGTTTCATCTGTTTCTGTAGCACGGTCCATTCAGCTGCTACATGCTTCAGTAGGCACAGTCAATAGGGAAAATTGTCCCTTGAGAGATGGATGAGATGCTGGAAGACTTTCTTTTGGTAGCACTGAAATCCTGAGCAAACGAGGGTCAAGAACATAACCTTATTTTATCTACAAGTAGACCTGTATATAGCAAAAGCAAAATGATCTTCAGCATGCTGGGTTTCTGCTGCAAACCAGTGCTAAATGGTAGATTGTTCAGTTGCTTGTCGTGTTCTGTCATGCCTACAGCAAGTAATGATCTTGCTTCCCAATAGGCGAGTTAAGTTCTGGAAACATGCTATTCTGTGAATTTCAGTTGACTGATCTTGTACGCTGAGACATCCTACAACTTGCTCAGCTTTTTTTTTTTTTTAATGCACTGGATAAAATGCCCTTTTTTTTCCATACTCTTGCTAGTGCTATGCTATCAGAGCCCTTTCTCGAAAGACAAGTGAATATTTTTGCTGATGTTGGAAACAAGCCATTAGTGCTCTTACTCCATAAACTAGTGCTCACTTCCTGATGTTAATGAGTGTCCAGTGCATGAATACGCTACTCTTTCAGCAGAAAAGCTTTGTGGGGAAATAGTAGTGCTGTCTGAGACCTGTAACAAGTTTTAAGGTATAGAACTCCCTTTCCACAGTTGTGTTTGTGTGAGTAATCAGAAAAGAGAGGCAAATGACTGAACAGTGTACTTCAGCTTATGACCTAGCTAAACTTCTGCTTATCAAATAAACGGTTTTTTTAATAGTCTATAGATTTTCTGCCACTGTTCCCAGATGGATGGACTATGTGGTGGATGAACCATTATGAATTGGTCTGTTGACTGGCTCATTAAAACTTTTGTTGGAGGAAAAATGGAGGAACTAGAAATTATATGTTTATTGATATAACTCAGATGAGCTTAATCCTCTCCCTCTTTGTTGTTCAGGAGAAACAAATGAGGCTTATCAGACTTTTCCAATATACCTTTTGAACCTATATAACTAATGGATATATTCTGTTTTATCTACCACTGTTCAGCTGCATTTAATAGTTTGGGACTATAACAAGATTTGCAACCCCACTTTTCTATTAAGGTTATCAATGCATTTTAAAGACTGCATCAGAAGCGTGTTCATTAAACTATTGACTGAAATCCCTTGTAGCAAAGTGGGCTTGCTCTATAACCTCATTAGAGTAAAACATTGCGCATCAAGCTTCTTAACCGTTAGTCAGGGTAAGGCATGATACCTAACTCTTGGGCTTTTTCTCTTCAGAAAATTGACAGGAGGCTCTTAGGTCTCTTCAATCTTTAGTTTACATCTTCTTTTGATAATCTTATAAAAGGAATAAGCCTTTAAAAGGGGTGATAATGCTTTGATCTCAGGCTAATAAGAGACTTAGATTCCTGGTTTGTGGCTTTAGTCAAAGCTCCCACCACTAGATGGCTTTACCTGTCAGTTCTGCAAGAGCAAAGTTATTAAGTATAGAAATGCTTTAAACCTTGGTGAATATAAATCTTCTAACTTTCTCTTGCAGCTTAGCTTAACGTCTTGGCTTCAGTTTCACACATACTTGCTATTGAAAGAATCATCTGCAGTGCCTGCCAGAAATTCTGAGGTGTGACCATGAGGGAAGTCGGTTTGAGAATGACACCAAAATCTGTATCCATTTGAGACAGTTGTCTGAACTACAACTGTGACTGATGGGCTAAAATGTAGTTCAGCCTAGGCTAAACCAAATGCCTGGCAGCTGCACAGCTGACTACCTCTCCAGCCTCCGCTGTACTAGAGACAGCTATCTCACACATGAGTGCTTATACTTCAGTGTCTGAACCTGGAACTGAACACTACTGATCAAGTAGACAGCGAAAGCTGGTCATTGCTGGACTGAAGTATGACTTGAACTTTTTTTTTTGCTCTTCTCCCAAGACTGCTCAACATTATCTTGCTGGTGCTCAAGCTTTCTTCCCAGATCTGGAGGATAATTTGGGTTTATTTTGTATTGAGGTCAAGCATGAACAGAAGCTGGGTGTGAGATAAGTAAATCAGTAGAGGCAGGTGGGTGATAGTAAGTTACCTGCACTTGGAGTACCAGAATGTTTTACAGATGTCCTCTTCGAATCTGTTGGTGCCAAGTTCTTGTGTCCCAGCTGATTTCTGTGTAATGCAAACCAGTCAATTCTGTGCCTCTTATCTGCCTCCAGTTCCAGTGAACATCTCTTATCACAAGGAATGAGATTCCTTGCTTCACATTCTTTTTGCAGAGTTTCAATGGAAGAAATAAAAAGTGCCTCTGCTGGCTGATAGCCTAGAAGTTAGGGCGCTTAAGTAGGCAGCGGGTGATAAGAGTTTTTGAAATACCTCAGACTGAGAAGGACTTGAGCCCAAGACTCTATTAGCCTGAATATATTAAGTCATTAGCCATCTTTGTTTTAATAATAAATTGGCTGTGACTTTTCTGCATTATCATTGAACTAAGACAGGCACAAGAGCATAAGGATGCAAGGGCGGGGTTTGTCTGTGAAGCAGATGTAGTATTGTTACGACTGTTGTTCTATGGCCATTGGTTACCGACTTCTCTCTCAAGAAACAGCAACTCATCAATTTGCTGTGCAAAAAGAAAGCTTTTCTGCAAACCACTGTGCAGTGTTCATGTAGTCAGTGACCACAGCTGAGCTCAGAGAAGAAATGGTAACTCCTTAAATCACTGCTATTGGTTTGAAAGCAAACATCTGATTATACTCACATGAGCTGAGGATGTGCCCATTGGATCAGGCCTTAAGATGACTTAAACAGTACATGTTGAACAAGCTTAGTCCTGAAAAAAGTACTAAGCTCCAGACACTTCTTCAGAATAAAAATTTTTGCCAGTAATTTTTTTTTTTAAGACCATGCACTTGGACTGAGGTACCTGTTTTCTGTCAAGTTATTTTATGTATCTTTGCCCTTATAATAGGGTCAGCTGTCAAAAGTGCCTTAGAAAAAAACCAAATCCAAGTGCTGTGTGCATCAGCTTGGATTTTCACATTAAGTCTATTTTTCTGATAGATGAGTAATGCTTCTAAGTTGAAATAGATGATGCTGGGTTCTAAATCAAGGCTAACAACATTCAGTTAAATTGAATTACTGTAATCACATTACGGTGAAAATTAACATTAAGTATGCAAATTCAATACTCAAACCCCTTAAAGTTTCACCTGTGTGATTAGTACAAGGAAATGCATGAAGAATCTTCAGACTGTTTCATCTCTTGTGCATTCATATTTAACCCTTTGATACTTAAGTTCCCTTCCATATTGTAAAAATGTTTAACATGAGTAAACTGAAATTATTTAGCATGTTGATGTCTTCAAGAGACAGTATTGGCATACAGTTAAAAAAAAATAAAATGACATCTATGTCATTATCCCTATATTTGTTAAAAAAGAAGTCATCATTGCACCCTGATACAGGGCAGAAAGCTCCAGAAGCAGAGGTTTGGAGGGAGGTTCAAGCTTACATGTGTACACAGAAGGCAAAACTTCTATGCCTTTTCTTTTTAGTGCTACTCCAAGGATACTCTCTAAAGTAAGAGATGATCATCAAGGACCTGACAACAAAAGACACCTGCCTTTAGTACCCTTAAATGATTTGGAGCCTATCACTAACATCCAGATCTGGTTAGCTGATGGGGAAAGGATAATTCAGAAATTCAATATTTCTCACAGGTAAGATTTATTTTAGCACTGTCATATGTATTTGCATTTGACCTATTTGTACTATGCCTGTATACATGATATGTCTCTAGTTTCTGTGAATAATCTACCTCCTTAGTTCACTTAACATTGCACTGCTGTTCAGCTGTGCGTGGAAAACCTTTCAAATATTGAGAAATCTTTTAGCTGACAAGAGAGGAGCATAAGAGTAATGTGAACTGATACTACTAGTCAGCACATAACTAAGCATAAATGAAAATCTGAGGAAATTGTGAGTTTTTTGTAGGTTAGTGGAAGTTAAGGTGTACGTATTGCTCATTACTAGAGGACACAGCTTTTACGATGGCAGATCTGTCACCAAAAAGCTACATCTGGACCAAATTGCTTAGTAAAAAGCCTGCTAGTCATTGGGCATAGACAGCACCACAGCTGGGAGTTGGAGGATGTGACTTAAGAGTTGAACTAGAGAAACCTCTAGGGAGAGCCAGAGTCAGTGCACTAGGCAGGGGAGGTTTATCACCTGCACGTCAACATGGACAGGATAGAATGCATCCAATCTGTTTAGTTCTTAATTAGTAAAATTTCTGGCTCTCAAAGAGGCTTATAAATGGGGATAATGTCAGAAGGTGTCAGGATGTATGTATGCAGGAGCTTTGAGAAAGTAGGATTAACTGTTTAACATTAAATTGTAGAACTACTGTCTTTAGAGGCCTTTCTCGAATTTGTAATTTGAGAAATCACTCCAATACTGTGTAATACTATACAGTCATATCATATGGAAAGGGTATGTTGCCTGTGCTTCTCTGTGAAGCAATTTAAGGTGATCACAGATTTAATGCAACCCAGGATGCTGTCAAGATAAACTGTACATGTCTTTGTGGCTGGTCAGAAGAAAGCTCAGCAGTTGAAGGTTAATGACTGTAACTTTTTCTTTAACTTGTACTAATTTATTACTGTTAGTGGCCTGAGGTTGTGATGTACTGCTGAAGGGTTAATTGCTATTTTAATTATAAATGCTTCATTGGAGGGCTTAATATCTCAATTATTCCAGGTTTCACACATTTAAGTATATTTAGAAGCTTTTTGTCTTCATGGTAAATAGCAGTTTGAGCAGCTGCTAAGTGCTTTTGGAGAGGGGAAAAAAAAAAAAGTGAGATAAGCAGAACAGCCACCTTACTGATGCGATGCTCTTTTTGAAGTAGTTTGCAATAGATATTCCATCATAACATGTCCTCTTGCCACAAGACCAGCATGTTTGTGCTGTATACAGTATTTGTGTATTGACCTAATAAGAAATAGGGTGAAATCCTTTTAGAGTGCATGTCCTTAAATATTATGATTGCACGTATAGCACTCCTTCTGGTGGAGAAACAGAAAACAGTCAACTATTTGTTAGTTAAACTATAGGTAAATAACCTGTAGCATATATATTGCAGTGCCTGGGTAAATTGATTACCCTTTTGCAGATGGAATGTGTACATGCCACAGTAAGTACTACTTTAGATATGACTTGATTACCGATGAAAGATTGAAGTCATAGCATTGGAGCAAAAGTGCAGGTAACATTGTAATACTGCAGTGTGGGGAATTGAGGAGACATGAGTGAAGCAACTAGCAGAGCAGTGCTGTAGGAATAGCACACATAGCTATGTCTTGAATCGAGTTGTGTCCCTTCTTGAGCAGTTGCTAAGTTAGTGTGACCCTGGAGCATCGCGTATGGAGCCAGGAAAGGGACTTGCTCATCCTAAAACAAACAGCTGGTGGCTAATTGCCTGAGTCATTCTTGGAACCCAGTGAACTTTGATATCATGTATGTAGACACCTGTAAACGTCCAACCAAGAATTTATTCCTGCTTGAGGTGTTTCAGGTTTCTAGGCTTATAAGACCAAGCACTGTCTCTTAATTGAGGCCTGAGTGCACAGGAATTAGATGCTGGCTATATCTGTCCTAATAAGTATGGCTAAGGCATAAAAATTTGGTCATCTATGCTGCTAAACTGTTAGGATGTCTTTCCCCTCAGGCCAACCGGCACTTTCTCAAACAATATCTAGGCTTGTTTCAGATGTTAGCTCAGGTCACGGACCATTCCCAGGAGACAGTAAACCCCATGGGCTACCCTGTGCGTGGAGGAGAGGAAGGATGAGTTTAATAATTTGCCAGTAGCCACAGTCTACCGGTTGGCCTCAGGATCAGAGAATGGGCATTGACAATGTTCATTTTACTGGGATAGATGTATCCTGTCGTCATCATTTTTTAATTAAATTGGTCAATCCTGATTCTTCCACAGCACTACCTTTGTCTTGCTCACTTGTTGCAAGGTTCTTCACACCTTAACAGCCAGCTTGAATCTGTAATGAATTCACTGCTGCACCTGCTTTGGTAGAAGGAGACTATATTTAGACCTAGTTAACTCATAAGCTATCCAGACAACTTTTGCAAACCCTTTTTCTTTATTATTATTATGGTTCTGTGACAGTGTACCAGACACTGGAGGCATCTTTATACAAGCTCTTGTCTACAGAAACCTCAGGTAAGAGCTCCACCAGCTGGTTAAGAAATGATAGGCTTGTGTAACTACCATCCAAGCCATAGCAAAGTATTTGAGCGCTCAGAATAAGATGCTCATCGTTTTTCCTTTGGGACTGCTCTCAGAGCATGCAGACTTTGGTCCTTGCCTCCCAAGTGGATCAGGCACTTCAGGATACCACCTCATATATATTTCTCCATTTCTGTGCCATCAGCTATTACATTGAGTGTCTCATTCTCTTCTTGTGGTGGCTATGTGTGTTGTGCATATGGTCTGTGTTGGGATTGGAGTGCTCTAATGCTGTGTTCTTTTTTCTTCTCAGAATAAGCCATGTCAGAGACTTCATAATGAAGTATCAAGGATCAGAGGGAGGTGTTCCCTTCACACTGACTACTTCGCTGCCGTTTCGAGAGCTGCGAGATGAGACGCTCACACTAGAGGAAGCAAAGTTGCAAAATGCTGTTGTTGTTCAGAGACTTCGGAAAACAACTGAACCTTTCAGACTCTTAGTGATAAAAGCACCTGACAATGACTATAAAACTGCTGCTACACCTAATGGACAGCTCAAGAATGAGCAAAAAAACACTATCAAAAGTACAAGATCAAATTAGCTTTTAACTGGCCAAAAACTACGTACAGGTGGAACTAGACAAAACCAAAAATCTAACCAGCAATATCCAGATGCACTCTCATCCTTACATACTGTGCTCTTAGAGAGCAAAATGTGTGCTGTGCTATCATCTATTATAATAGAAGTATTTTTCAACTAAATTTGGTGGTTAGAGCCTGGCTATATAACGTAGCAGAGGCAACAGGTCATCCTTAGAATTTCCTTAGGTAGAAAACTTCTTAGTTCTTTAATGAGCGTATTTAGGCGGAATAGTTCTCTGAGACTTAACTACTACTGATGGCACCTTCTAAGGAAAAATATTATTTATTTTTGCACTTTGGACTCAAGCGAAACTGAACTGATTGGTTTCACTTACATTTCAGTGTAAGCTGCTGCAGTTTGCATTCTTCTCACAGTAACTTCTAGGCAACAGATGCTGCAGGGAAGCTCACGTTTGAATTCTTAACTAACTTGAAAATCTTCAGTACCAGTATCTTCAGGATTTAACTTTTATCAGGAGATCTGCAGTGTAATGCTCTATCAGGTCTTCATATGGTGGTAGGTGGATGTGTGAGAAGATAGAAATGAGGTAGTCTGGTGCATACTGCATATGAAGTGCCTCAGAATAAGCTCTGAAGGAATTGTTATTACCAATGGTTGAAGTGGTTTCTGCCTCTTGGGCTGCTACGGGTGTCTTACAGATAGGGTGATGTTAAACTACCTAGCTCATTAGGACAGAAATCCACTTTTTGCCTTGTCACACCAGCTTTTCTAGAGATTACCATACAGGAATAGTGGCTTAGAGCGATATAGTTGGTTTTGTACTATGTATCTCCCTCTGTCCTGAACTGGCCAGCTGATTGAGACACTAATTCCATGTGACCCAAGTTTCAAAGATGTTGAAAATCCTTATTTGAAAATGGAGGTTTCTCTCCCCTCCCCTCCCCCTCCGCCTCATTTCCATCCAAATATTTTATTTTGCTATTCATGTACTTGAGGCATAAAATTTGTAGCCAACTATTCCATGTTTTGCCAAAGGAGAAATCAACAAAGACGAAATATTTTGTACTGTGTTTGCTGAGTCGCATGTGGGTTTGTGAACGGAACTAGAGTCTCTAAGTAAGACTTATCCTGGGGCCTTCAATGAGTGCTGTCTAGTTTGTGCTGCCTATGCAAATGGAGGATTTGGGGGATTGTACTTCTTTTTCATGGCTGAATGAAAGATGGGTTTGGGATTTCCTGATTTTGTTCTAAATAGAAAATTACTTAATTGGAGTGACTTGAATTCTATCTAAAAGTCATGTTACTTCAGACTAGGGATGCACTTACTTCATTCCCAGGGATGTAAAACTGTTTTGCTTCAGCATCTCTCCTGGTATGTTCGAGGGCTGTGAAATGAAAGTCAACTGCACAAATATCTATTCAATGTATTCAGAAAGCACATCTCTGAAAACTATGCAGTTAACTGTTTTCAGTGCTATAAACTTGATGTGCTACTGTGTCATTCAGGTTGATGTTGCAAGCAATGCAATTAAATTTTCTTTGCTCTTGCACTGACGAGTCTACTATATGAAAAGCCTACCAGATCTCTGGTAGTAGGAAGAAGTGTGCAGACAAATCCACTAGTAAAATTGAAGAGACAAGTCACCTACAGACACAGATCCAACCCTCAGGTTTGCAGAGCTTCCTGAACAGTGAATTTTATTAGTAAGTGCTTTTGAATTTGTCTTAATGTCAAACTAAGTATTAGAAAACTACGCATGCTTGCTCAATTGTTCTTATTTAAAAGGCGCATGAAACATCAAAGTAGCAGTATACTATTCCTGCATTTGCAACATAGAAATTCAAATAAATAGTTTAAGATTGATTGAAGGGGGGGGGGTGTCAAATTTTAAGGTAGGTAAATCCATTTTGCTTGTTATCAAAAGATTATGTTTTTTGGAAAGGAGCAGTAAGTATTTAGTGTTTCAACGTTGATTCATGTCTGCTACCACTATTTTAAGAGACTGGATAGCTTGATTCTGTCTGGCTAGATACTGTGCTTTACTGAAATCAACTGTTTCTGGCTACAGCTTTGGTGTACTTGAGTGTATTTGCAGTTTGGAAGTGTCATGATCTTAATTACCAAATGAGAGTAAATCTTTACCAAGTCAAGGGTGATGCCAACTGCACTAATCCCATGTTAGACTAGAAGGTGCCTTTAAAAAAAGGCAATGAACTGTGATTGCATAACTTATTTCCTAATTTGGAGAAAATCTTTGGAATGAATACAGCGCTCTCCTAGATCTAATTGGTTTCAGTCAATTTGTAAAGACTGATTAGGTACCTCTAGTGTCTGGACAGCCTAATCTCTTGCTCAGTGCTGTAGACAGCTATTGTGCATTGGTCAAACAACAGTAAAACTAGCTTGATCAATGCTTGAGTTTGTGAAACACACAAATACTATCAGTTATTCATTGTTTCTTCACAAGCCTTCACTGTTTTGAGTAAAGCCTGTGCATTAACATAATTTACAGCAAAATTGAAATAGCCTAGAAGAGAACAAAGAAAGGAAGTGTTTTCTGTAGGTTTTTTCCTTCGTGAAGAAACATGCAAATGCAGGTAACAAAGATTTAACATGTTAGGATGACATTGTGTGAAGAGAAAATGAAGAACCTAAATGTTGAATTTAAGGGTTATATGCCTACCTCCTATCTAGTTTGGTATTTTAGAACAAATTACATGTTGGGGCTAAGGGACTGGGCAGTCCACCTCTGTTTTGAGGCCTATCTGCCCTCAGCCTTTACGGACCCTTGGAGCCCAAAACCTTCAGAAAGTTTTCAACAAGGCCTATTAAAGCCACAATTTCAGTTCTGTGTTGACAGTCTGTTTTTAAGAAAAACTTTTAATGCCTTGTTCTTTCAGAATTTTGCAAATTTGCTATAATTATTCTTGTCAAATGAGATTGTGCAGGATTTGCATATCGGTCTTGATGGCATAGCTTGCAGTGGCTGTACGATACCCACCAAGTCACCCTGTCAACAGCAGAGCTCTTTGAATCAGTCGAGCCGGAAAGCCCTGTGTGTGTAGATTAGTCATCGTCTTCCCAAGACGAGCACGTCCCCCCGTACTTGTTCGTTTGTTTAAACCCTCTTCTCTCAGGCTGTCTCACTGTTGAAAGAATTAATACTTCAAAATTTTCTTTTTTTTTTTTCTGTGGTGCAGGGTGTGCTTGCAAAGACCATTTTCCTGTGGGCAGAGTGGAGGTGAGCTTGTACTGCCCAAGCAATGGTGTCTGCTTCGGGGCCTTTGAGGGCGGCAGCAGCTCTTTCTGCAGCGAGCTTCCTGGGCCCAGTGCGATTTTTGTGTGTTCTCATGTCCAGTTGACAGAAGACTGGTGTGGTTATAAATTCAAATAAACCAAACAGTGCATCTCTTCAAAAGGATAGAACTGATATTTTTAGACTTTGTATGAAAGCAGCCCTAGAAACCTTCACCGCTGTACACCCCATCGTCAGGCGGGAGCTGCGGCCATCAGGGCACCCGGTGCCTGTGAGGGGACCGGCAGGGCGGGTGCTGTGCTGGCCTTTCCCCGGGCGCTCAGGCTGGTTAGTTAGCAGGCTTCCAGTACAATAAAGCCTGGATTTTACCTCCCGCACGGCTCCCGCGGCAGCCCTCACAGGGAAGAGCGCGGGCGGCGTCGCTGCTCTCGCCGCCGGGAGTTGCCGCGCTCCTCTCCACAGCGGAGGTGGGATGGAGGGCGAGGGGGGGACTCCTGCCGCCCGCAGGGGACTCGGCTATGCAGCTCTCTCCCGGGGCGGGGAGAGGGCTCCTCTCGCGGGGAATACCCTCTCCCGAGCCTGGAGGGCAGCGATAGCGCTTTTGCCCCTCCAGGGCGCTGCGTGAGGGTGGGGGAGGAGGCCACCAGCTCTCCCTTTCCTTTCCGCCGCCCCGCCCCGGGCACGCAGGTGTTGGACGGGGGTGGGCTGTCCGCTCTGCCATGGCGAGGGCGGTAAAGGACACCCCGCAGCGCCGGGCGGAGGAGGAGGTAAGGGGCTGGCGAGGGGGAGAGGCGGCCCTCGTGGGGCTTGAGGAACCCCTCGGCCACAGTCCCGGGGTAAGAGAGGGGTTGGGGTCCCGGACGCGCGGAGAGGTCCCACCCGCGCCATCCTGCTCCGCTGTTTTTGGGTTTTGGGTTTTTTTTTTTTAATTATCTTTTTTATTGCCAGTAGGTTACGGGGAAGGGGGTAGGCACTCTCGGGGGGGTTGGGGCAGCCTGAACTTGCTGCTGCTGCTGCCGTGTCTTCTGTGGTGCCTCTTGCGCGGCGCAGCCTGTCTCAACCAGGTACCTGAAACGGCTCTTCAATCCTTACCGCCACCCCTCTTCTCTCTCACCGAGAAGCTCCGTGTAACTGATACTTTCCCTCAAGTGCACTGTACGGTATTTACTCACCACTTCGGTGGCAGGAAAAAGCTCATTCGCTTTCCACTTTCTCTTCCCTCCGGAGCTCTCTCCGGTCAAGGCAAGAGGGGGTATGGGGGGCAGGAGAGGTGCGGGCGGGAGGGGGTCGCTCTCCTCAGGAAGCCTCGTCGACTCCTAACTTCCAGGTGGGTGTTGCGAGTGAGAGAGTAAATGCTTCCTCTTTAGACCCGGTGCTTGCCGAGATAGGAGTGGAGAGGCAAGTAAGAGGTGAGTGAGGATCCCCCTCGCCTCCTCATGAGGGGACATCTGGTAAAACTGGGAAGGGGCAGCTTCAAAACAGGGGTCAAGGTAGCCCTTCATGATGTGGTGGAGGGCGTTCAAGCCGTGAAGCTCATCAGAGGCTGTGGGCACTTGCTGTTCTGGCTTGAATTTCTGTGTTCAGAAAGCATCAGGGTGAATTCATGGGAGAAATCTGAAGATTTTAAAGATAAGTGCTCACCAGAGCTCCTCAGTGCTACATTGCCAGCAGCTAGGAGAATATCCTGGAAAAGCACCACTGTATCCTGCCTTGTTCATACACCCTTTCTAGGTGTCTGCACCCAAGCACTGCCCTGGTTACTTCTTCCACTCAGGGGTGGGCTGGTGTCACTAAGAAACCTGAAAACAGCCCTCAAGATACTTGGTATGAGGGACTTGGGATCCCACCTGTGACTGTCACACTCGTGCTTTCAAGAGGCAGTTATATGGTTACTCGCAGAAGAGAAATGTTACCAGAATTAATTCTACGTTGAGAGAAAAGCTGCTCCTCGTTAGCTGCATTTTCATTGTTTCTCAGATAAACCTAGACTAGCATTTATCTTTGAGTCACAGGTTTTGCTCTCTCTTCTTACTGTTTTTAAATTACTTGTTGGTTCAGTTCTGGACTCGACTGATAAAGAATAGCTTAGGACAAAATGTGGCTGCTCCCTGTGCCCATAATGTTCATGCAATATCTTCACACAGTTGGAGAGAGTTTTTTTCACTATGCTTAAATACTTTCATTAGAAATAAGATGATCTGTTATAAACATTGTATTCAATTTCTGTTCTGTTGGGGAATGGAAAATTTATAAGCAATGAAAAGTATGGTTTTAACTTACAAGAGAAATAAAAATAAAGGAACTACATTGTATGAGATGCATTAATTTTCTATAACAATGTTTAAACTTATTCTTCTATTTAAGGGGCAAAATCAAATTTCTCAGCTATTACGCTTTCTTGGTTTACCTTGAAACACAATTAACTTTGATATGACAAGGACATGTATAAGTAAAAAATTGTCAAGTTAATCTGAGAACAAAAAAAGATTATAGCTCCATTTGACCTTCCTTTCTCTCACCTCCCACCCCATCCTCTCAGCTTTCTTCTAAAGCTTGTAGAAGCAATTTGATGTTGACATTCAACCACACCACAGGGGTCTCAAAACAAAATTTTCCTTGTAAATACTTCATATTTTATTCCTTCTTTGACCACTGTCTACACATTCAGATCTCCAGTGAATTTTTGGAGTACTTTAAGCTTACTGACAAACTTACACGGGTGAAAAAGCTTTCACCAGTTTTCACAGAAATCAAGCAATTTCTGTTGGTTGAGGAAGCAGTGCGGCAGGGAAATTCAGCCTTAAGAGGAAAAGCCTTGTTAGTTGCTCATAGCCAATGCACTGCTGTTGGTCACGCTGCTCTGCGCAAGTGCGATGTTATCCTTCTCAAGACAGTTTCTGGTGTCATTTATTAGCAGTATCATGCAAACCCAACCAAGGTTGGGGAACTGACTTCTCTAGATCCTGTAATGGACAGCTGCCACGTGTCTCTTTTCTAGTCTTAACTGTAAGCCCAGGAAGTTAGAAAGAAGAAAATGTTTCAGCTTCACTGGTGCAGAGACCTACCTTAATTTTTGCCACTGTCTCATTGGGTACTGAGGTAGAAAACATAGTGATTACCATGTAACTTCAGTATGGAGAGTCAAAACAGATTATGGGCTGCTTCTTTTGGAAAGTGACACCAGAAGGTAGAGTCTGAATGATTATTTCTCAGCAGATAGAAACTCAGGAGCACTCAATGAAATTACCAGGCAGCAGTGACATTTGCTTTTACAGTACGTGTCATTCACGTTTAGAGCTGCTGTGGCGTATTATGGCTTAATGTACAAATAAGTTCTGAAAGTAATTAGGCAAAATAAAAGGAAAACAGGTATTGAACAGTAATCTCAATTTCAGGAAGTTAATGAACTGCTGATACCCTGCGTTTCTGCAGCTGACTGAACAGGACACCTCTGTATGCTATGTCTATCTGACAGCTTGTTTTATTCTGAAAATAACACTCCCAAACAAAATTTAGTGAAAACTTTACTACTACTGTGACCAAAGTATTAATTTTGCTTCAAGGTGATCTGGGAGCGTGGTTCAGAAAGTTGAGCAGCATCCTGGGGATGTGTGGAAACACAGTGAGACTTTTTTAAGGAAATGTATTAAGATTGTAAATTTTCAAACCATTAAATTGATGTAAAGACAGGAGTACCGCCTACAGCCTGTAAGTTTAGATCTTGGTTGACTGTTTCCTGTACCACAACTTTACTTGGACTAATTCTTAAGAATTTAACATTCTCTGTGTTATAAAAATATTTTGGAATCATGTATATTATATAGAGGCATTTACTTTTTCTGTGTTATCATGGCCTTAGATATTGAAAGGACATGGGACAATGTTTTTAAACTGAAAGAGGGACATACGGAAGGAATTTTTACAATGAGGGTAGTGAGACACTGGAACAGGTTGCCCAGAGAAGTTGTAGATGCCGCGTCCCTGGAAGTGTTCAAGGCCAGGTTGCATGGGGCTCTGAGCAACCTGGTCTAGTGAAAGATGTCCCTTCCTGTGGCAGGGGGGTTGGACTAGATGAACTTTAGAGGTCCTTTCCAACCCAAACCATTCTGTGATTCTATGGCAGCTACTAGGGAAAATAAGTAGGAAAGCAGCCTGGATCTAAGGTTTTTCTCAGCTTGTTTTGGGGGTGGAATGGGTTACAAGATTTACATGGCAGTGGTTTATGTCTCTTGATTTCAGCTGGAAGTCATCTTGCCAATGCTTGGAGATCAGGAGGGAAGTTATTGAAGAAAAATAAACTTTTAAAGTAATTGAATTTCTGGGAGGATGGAGGTGAGGCTAAGAGAAGGGAATGATTAAAAAATAAAACAGTGATAAAGTTTAAAAGTATACAGCCCCTGGAGCGAAGCTCAAGAGGTCTGCGTTGTGAGTCAAGCAAACAAGAGTCTATAGACCCCACGAGTCTAGTAAAGCCCACATTTAATAGGATGTATGTATGAAAAATGGAGAGTTACTTTATACAGCATATATGTATATAGTCTATTGTGTTTAAATCTCTTATCAAATTAAATAGTATATTGTTCTGATGAAGTCTGTCTTGTGACCGTTTACCACTTTTTTTTTCCCTGGAAAGAAGAAAATTGCCAGTATGGAGTACAAGTGAGGCCTGCTGTGATGATACAATTTTGCAGCTCATGCCCTGACACTGTCCACTTTACTTGGGTCCTAATACTCGTTCTTGCTTGTTCACACCCACTCAGATAAAAGAGTTCAAAGGAAAATGATTAGATGATGAAAGGCTCTGTCTAGAAGTCTAAAACTTATCAAAACTCTGTTACATAGTAAAGATGATGGTACTTAGTAATTTTAAAATGTTCAGAAATTAGGTAATGTATCAGAATATTATCATTATGGTGGGTCTCGTTACCATATCTCTATTTTTATGCTGATCTAATGTAAGAATTAAGGGCTTGTGTAGTCAGTTCAGGGAGAGAGCAGACCCAGGATTAATATTGCTGCTGCTCTTCATGTTTCCTGGTTCCTGCTGACAGCAATCTTCACAGAGGGATTGAAGCCTGGAAGTCTAAATTTGGGTTGGATATCTTGACGCTTTGAAAGGAATACAAGATGAAGAGTGATTTTCTTCCTGTATTTTGAATTTTGTGGCATGAAATTAAGTCTAAGATTTTGTTAAAGGCTTTCCACTATTCTGGAACTTCTACTCTTGGAAAACAGTGTTTTTCATTAGAATTTCTATTAGACTCTGTGCATTTTTTGTCTTTTAATTACTGTTATGAAACCTTATTTTCAGCCTTTATCTTACTTTTATTTGGCAATTATATTAGAGAATGTTCTTGGATGCTTATGGTACTTTTCAAACATCAAAAGGCAAATGAGAGAGTGCAGGTTTGCAAAGTTTTTTAAACATGCCTAGAGTGACTTAGAGTCCTTCCTAAAGGGGACTGGAGCCCCAAAATCACTTTCCCTATTATGCCAACTTTCACAAAAGATATAAAGAAGTCAAGTCAAAAAGACAACATACAAAGTCAAGTGACTTTGCCAGGGTCACACCAACATTTTGTGACAACGTAAGGAAGGAACGGAGCACAAATGTTTGGGATCTATTCAGTCTGCATTTGACTGTGACCTTTCCTTCTATGAATGTTGTCTAATTACTATGGTGTGATAGTATATATCAGTTATTATGGTCTGAAAGATTAATATAAGAAATTATTTAAAAAAAAAAATGAAAAAGTTTTCAACCTTAAAAAAAATCTGAATTAAACATTCAAAGACAAAACTAAGCTCAGAAAATAGTGTAACAATATGTGCACTTCTTTTCTGCTTCTTGCTTGATTGTAGACTTGTTCCTTTTTAATAGCTTGCGAGAAGCAGGTAGGTAATCCTACATTCCCTTGTAGGAACACTGTAATCTGTTTTTAGGGGCTGAATTAAGGAACAAAACCATTAAAAATCAAAGCAATGAGCATCCAAATGGCTGTTGATGATAGGGGTTGAGGGCACATGGATTTATTAGTAGAATACCTGTGATGCGAGTACCCAAATTTGGTGTTAACCTTATGACTTCTGTAGCTTTTAACTTGTGTATCTTGATTTTTCTCATAATTTGTTCTGCTTCATCTTGAACAGGAATACAGGCTCTCGATTTGTGGCAAATTATGCTACGCAATAGGAGGTGCCCCAAATCAAGTGGCAGGAAGTGCTGCTGCTTTCTTCCTACAGATCTACCTACTAGATATAGCCCATGTAAGTAGCACAAGAAACCTTTACAGATTGTAGACTTACCTCAACTCTGACATTGTCAACGATGTCCTTGGAATGATAAAAGGTGAATTAGAGAATGAAGTTTTTAAATTGTCTTGTTGTCATTGCCTCTAGCTGTTCAGCATCCTGGAAACTTCATAAACTTGTCCAGAAACAGGTTTTTTTCTTTTTGTCACTAGTTTCCTTTCTGTCTTGAAGTGGCCATTGTTTGCTTTTAGTTTGGGATCATTAGTAGAGCTTTAGGCACTGTAGAGCTCACACACTTGCAGACACAAGAAAAAGCAGTTCTGTGTGCCAAGAGTCAGAGTGTAAGATACGAGACATCTGAAACATTAATAGCACCAAGTTAAGATTGTGAAGTTTTGTTCATTTGGTTTAGCTAAAAATCATTGCAGTCGCATCCAGTAGTCAACATAATTTCACATAAATTTGATTTGGTTTGTCTAGTATAATTTCATTGCAAAGAATGCTGAGTGATCCTTCCTGAAGCTTCTTTGCTTCCAGTCTGTGGCTTTCTGGTTCAGAAGCAGACCTGGTACAACAAAGCAGTAGGAGTCATCCCATTCATCTGACTTTCAGCTGCTCCAGCTAGATTTCAGGACAGCAGAGAAACAAAGAAAATCAATCCATAAGCATTTTTTACTGTTTCGGCTTGTCTTGTATGTCTGTGTGGTAACTAGGTGGGACAGATAAAGTATTATAGGATAGAAAAAAGGATTTTAGGGAGATGAGGCTAAATTGCAGGGACTGTGAGAACAGCTGTAGCTGAAACTATATGAGTGGCTTTCAGCACTGGTAACTGTTTTTATTTGCTGGAAAGAACAGGAGGTTCTGGATCAGATATCATTATCCATTTACTGTTTAAGACGTAGAAAGACAGGGTATCATGACCTGGGGAGTTGAGGTGTCCAAAAGATTGTGTTTATGGTTTTCCTAGAGAAGTCTGATATCAGAAGCTGAGGTATGACTTACTTGATAAAACTGGCAGCACAGTAAGACTGGCATGTAAAACTGAGATCTTGAGTGTCTTGTTGAGATCAAACTCACAAGATCTAGAAAAGGGGCCAGTTTTGGACAGCAGTGTCAAAGATGTCAAGTGGATGGTGTGGAGTCTGAGGAGTTGGAGGTGGAACAGGTAACTCTGAGATGCAGCAGGGAGGTGGATGCAGCTCTGACGACAGCTGTTTCACACTTACATCAAGGATGGCAATACAAGCCATTGGAGATAATGAAGCATGAATTGAATGAGAAAGACCCTAATATGGTTTTCCCAGGGTGCTTATAAATATGGCAATTTCCTCCTCTCTGCTTATCACAGAAACTGAAAATTCTTGAAGCTAGGAACTGTTTATTTCTTTATGTGTTTGTGTACAGTGTCCAGAAAGCTGGGATCCCATTCTTGCATCTTTGGGCACTACCTAAATACATGACATAATAATAATTATTTTGTTAACAAGCTCCTACTGAAACCCAATAATTTTGCTTAATGTTTGTAATGATACACTTACTACTTCATTAAGGGGCTTAATTATTTGTTCCTTGATGGTTTAGTTTGTTCCCTGAAGAAATCCTGCAGGGACAGCATTTATTTCGAGGCCTGATAAACAGCCCTGAAATCCTGTGGATTTTTCCACACATTTTCAGGGGAGAGCACGTAATTTTACAGTCACTACCTGGATTTAATTCTTGCCCACTTAGAGGGCAGAACTGTTTTGGCTCTTTAACAGACTGTGAAACTTACTAGGTGTAATCTTTCATACATAATCTGAACCCTTTCTAAGAAAATTATGTTTGTATTTACTTTCTGTAGCTTACAGTTTTTTCCATTTGAATTCCATGTTCTACCTAAATTACCTGTATAAACTACAGACATACAAATGTAACTCCAAATCACACAAGACCCTTGAGTCAAATTACTAGAAAACACCAAAATCTCTGATAATAGGATCCTGGTCTTTATTCCTTTTGAGATGGGTGAATTTAGCATATTTTATCTTGTATTTTATTAACACTGAGAAGTTTCTGGCATTGGTGCTGACAGATGCTGTCTAGATTTAGGGGGCTAAAAAAATGCAGCCAAGGGATGTATAAGCCCATACCAATGATGAAGACAGGGTGACTACACAGACTCCACTCCTAACATAAGAGAGGTTTTAATTTTCCTCAAGGCTTTCTTCCACCTCTGTTTATCTAATATCCACTTCCTTTCTGTCTATTCAAGTTATCTGAACAAAATACCAACGCAAAACCCACCTAATTTGAAGCTTTCTATCCCTGTGTCTCTCATAACTGCAGTATTTCTACCCCTGTATCTTTCTGACTGCTATTTTGTTCTTGTTTTGGCTGGCCTGTCTCTTGAGAAGCAGTAGTGACTTCTGAGCAGTTACAGTGCAGTTCCCATGGCAAATTTGCATCAGGGTTGGTGCGCTACTTGCCACCCTGGCTGGGAAGGCACAAGTCAGCAAACGTGAACGAGGTGAACATCAGCAAACTGCTGTGGGACACAGCCCGATGCTCATCCCAGCCTTGTCCAACAGTGCAGCAATAGGATGCTTGGAAAGCCACTGTCATTACCTGCTGGAGACTGCCATTCCCAATCCTTCCCTGTCCATAAGCTTTCTAGGGTGGAGTATTCGTCTTGGAGCTGGTGGTGTCAGGAAGATTGGCTGCCCTGCAATTTCACCTAATTTGGGCTAAAATTTAACAGGTGTGATTACAAAAGTGCATAGCATCTGCCTTTTACAAAGGTCATCCAGGACATTCAGAGATTAATGCTTCCTTCTTTCACCTCTGAGGGCATACCTACAGCAAATTTTGCAGGCAGGGGATCTGCACCAGCTAGAAGCCATGTGATGTTGCCTCCTAAGGCAATAAGCTCTGCAGAAAAGTAGGGGATACTAGCTCAAGCTTGGTGTTGGATCGGCTCTGTTCACCAGGCTTCCCACTGCATTGGAGCACTGACAGCGTGAAGAAGCATATAGATAAAGGGGTTTTGTCTGCTGTCGCTGTTTAAACCACATAGGCTCTTTCAGTGGTCTCTCTCTCTCGATAGTTGATTTGAGGAACATTCATGTTTATATAGATTTCAATGACTTTTTTCAGGCCTATAGTTTCAGTGGCATGAACTGAGCATTTGCAAGAGAACCCACTTTTTTAACCGTTGTGTGATACGAATTCCCAAGCTCTCTACAGATGTGTGTGAAAAATAGCTACATTGCCTGGGATAAACTGTATTTCTGTATTGTCACTTAAGTATGGTCCTCCTGGGTTAACTTCAAAGGTTTTTCTACTTGGCCATTTTATTCTTATGTAATCCGTGAACATTTTTCAAGTAAGATTTGTTGGACATGTGCTGGCAACTTTGATTTGAACAGATGTGCCTTATGCAGTTCAGTTGTCAGAGTTCAGTTCTGAGTGGATAAAGTCTGCTGTGCTACAACCTCTTCCACAGACACACGCCACCAGTTGGCAGTCTTGTTGGTAATCCCAGGAGATGAAAAAACATTAATGCATGTAAACAGCTCCCTCTACTTTTTTCTAGATCAGGTCAAGATAAAGATAAGGGGAAATAGGGCTGTGTGGGGAATAAAGTGAGGGGATAATTACAGAGGAACTCTGTTGGTTTTTATGACTAAAACAAGGACTTCAGTCTACTATTTGACTATCTGACTCATGTTCCTAGTTCTAAACACATTCATAATCTTTCCTTCCTTGCACTTTTCCCCTCTAATCCCTTCTTGCATGGTGCCTGTCTCAACGTCTCGTTTATTTGCTACGGGTAACCAATAGTAATTTCCATGACAGCAGCAGACATGTTTTGTAAATGAACTATCATTATTCTTTAAAACACTGAGGTTTTTTTCTGGAAAGTTGCTTTATGCTGTTTCATTGTATTGTGAAACAATGGCTCTTGTTTACAGTATTCTGTCTGTACTTTCAGATTACTCCGTTTCATGCCTCTTTGGTGCTGTTCATTGGCAAAGCCTCAGGTGCAGTTACTGATCCTGTTGCTGGCTTTTTTATTAGCAAAAGTAGATGGACAAAAATTGGCCGGCTTATGCCTTGGTAAGCACAAATGTGTACATATATTTACATATATAGATATGAATACCGTGTGTGTTGCGATCATACAGTCACCTCATTGAATTAGACTAATTTTTCTTTGCCTGTTTCCCAGACAAAAAAGATTGTATTCATTTTACATACATAAAATAAAAAAGAAAAAATGTCATCTATTTCCCTTTAACTTGTTCATCCATTAAAACATAGAAGAGATTTTCTAGCACTGGAGACACAAACAAATAAGGCCAAGACACTGAATTGTTAACAAAACTGGAAGCTCAGGTCTAAAGCTTTCTTGAATCTGTGGTTGAATTTTCAACTTTGTCTAGATTCCTTTACTTTGGCTTCACTCCTCCACATAGTTGGAACTTGTTTCTACCTGTGTTCTAGTGTGCCTTCCCTTCTCACATCAGCCTTCCAGGAGTTCCATTAACTTCAATTCTCTAGGCCTTTCAATTCAGTAAAAGATGTGTGCGTACATGTGGAACAGATGTGACACCATGGCATTCAAGGGCTCAGCAACCAGCACTGCCCTGACACTGTTACATTCTTCCTTACAGCAGTCATCCTGCTTCTCTTACATCCCCGTAATCAAAATACTTAATTAAAAAATCACCATGACTTTTATAATGATTGAGATGCTGTAAGATTTTGATCAACATTTATAAAGGGGCAGTGTGATGCTTCACTGTGACACACTTATCTGTTGTATGCACTCTAGCTAGTACACTTGTACATGTGCTGTACATGTGCTATAAGGAGAAGTTAGAAGAATGAATGTTACTCGTATAGGAAGGAGGTTGACAGGTGTGAAGCAAGAAAATCAGAAAGGATTGGTCCATGTTAGAGGAACCCAAGCTCATCTATGCCATAGGACATTTATTTGTTGGGTTTTTTATATTTTGGAAGTCAAGGGGAGACTGAGCAGTTTGTGAAATAAGGAGTCTTTCATCACTGCTCTTTCTCAAGCATTATAAGGATGTATTGTAAGATATTCTGAATTAATTATGAATTTTGAATTAATATAACCCCCAAACTTGATTCACAACAAAAATCTAAGAGTAAATGTGGTATCCTGAGCAAAGAAGTTCAATTTTCATGGAAAATAAGCCCAGTTTTTTAGCTCTTGCTGTCGTGTGGTTTTAGGGCTACAGAAATTTGTCCATGCGCAGCTTATATCTGACAAAGTATAGAAGGCAAGTACGTGTTGGAAGAAGACTGAGATCAGCTGCTCTTGGCCCCAGCAGGAACAGGGCCTTCAGGTCAAAGTTAAGCTTTTTGTCAAGAGCCCCATGGGAAAAGAGGAGCTTGCTGCTGTTTCTATTTTCAGGATTTGATTTGTGGCCAGGTAAATGGAGTGCTTTTTAATAAGCATTGAATTAACCAAGTAACAAAGTAATTAAAAAAGAAAATAACGACATTTTTATTCAAATGACATTGGATGTATTCTGATGCCCGTTTTTTCAGTTCTCTGAAAATACTGCAAGTACATGTGTTTAGTGTTAGTTGATGTTAGAATAATTCCCATCCTAGCAGAAGCATGAACTTACCAGCCCTTTGCACTGTAAACCAGCTTCTCTACAACTTGCACTTCTTACAGGAAAAGTGCTTATCTAACCCAGCCTTTAATATGCATTCATCAAGCAGCTGCTTTCTTTCCAGAAGAATTTTGTCTGGTTTTTTTTTGTAATGGTGATTTTTTTCATGGGAATTTTGTTCCTGCACTTTAGAGGTCAGACCATATTTATACAAAGCAAAAAAATGGGTCTTCCTTTAGCTTAAAAATACTTTAGTATTTTGATATTATTCTGACTTCTTAAGTGTTTGGAGTGAAGCATGGAATTGGCTCAGTCAGCAAAGCTTGCCAGCAAAGCAAGAACATTAGTAAAAATGATGAATGTTTAACTATAGTTTAACACTGTCCTCAATATAATAAGTCCACAATCACTATTTATCTCTTTTATGCAATATGTTTAAAAGGCACAAGCAGACATTGACTTGAAATACACAAACCTGGTCAAATGTTTTGTCAAAGCAGATAAAATAGTGGACAATCAGATATTCAGCAACTTCAGCAAGGCTCTGAAAACTCACTGACATTAATGAGGAAAGGAAAATGTGGAAAGAGAATGGAAGGGGGGAAGAATACTAAGAGGGTTATTGCTGAAAAGTTACATGAAGAGCTGACTATGAAAATATTTTATTGTGGTGATTCTGCCTGGACACCAGTCTGGAAGAGCTCACACTTTTGAAGAGGAAGGTGGATTCCCTGAGATGTGTTAGGATTTTACCCTTATATATGTTTTGCATTGCTGACCAGCTGTGGATGAACTGTGGCCTGGGGACTGGAGAAACAGAGAATACCAGAACCTGGCACTTTCCTTGTAAACGCTCAGCTCCCAGTGATGCTGTCCATCCCAAAGGGCAGCGTGGAAAAGCCATTGTTTCACTAAACTATTTACCCACATTACTCTTTTGTATTCAAGGTTTTCAGTTCACGATTGCAAAATAATCAGCTGACCCCCCATGTCAGTAGTGCTGTTGTGAAGGGATTAATCTGTTTTCTCTTTTACGTGTTTAGATATTTTTTGTTGGGATCTTGGTCATCTAATTACATTGTTTAATGTCTGATTTACAAGAATACAGGAGAGCCCTGATGCTGCTGCAGCTCAGACTTCTAGGAAGTAATAGCATCTGACCACTTCTTCGTATTATGGAGTTTGACAAGTGTTGTTTGCCTGAAATAGTTGTTAGACTGATGTAATTAATTGCTGGTTAATGGCAATGTCTGGAATTTAAGTCTCTGTGGTTTGGTTTTTTTAAGCCACCTTCCTCACCACAAGATGATCCTTTTGTGTTTGACGTGGTTAGGAGTTTTGCTATTGAGTTAAATGAAGCAAATTATCACATACCCAAGTAGATGCAGACTGGAGGAACTTTTGCAGTGGGCTGTCCATTATCTTTTATGCTGTTTTCAGCATTTTTAAGTGTATCAATGTATTTGCGCTTGCTTGAAGTAGCAATGAAGAGGTGAAGCTGAGAGGAAAACTGAAGGCATTGGAAGAGGGAATCCTTGGTAATAAGTAGGCTCACGTAAAAGTTGCTGTAGTATGTGAAGACGTGACAATAGAGCTTAGTTTTCAGTGGTTCTTTCTAATAAATGTGTAGTCTGAGACAAGTACTAAGGAATGGCAATATAGATATGCTGTTACAGTGCATATGCAGGGAAATTGTGTCTGTTCTGAGTGGGATATTAACTTAAGTATAGCTCTTTTCCTTCAGATTTGCTGGGCTTTTTCCATTTTATGGAAGTACTTGTATATATTTCATATTAATCTCTGTATTTAATGCATGCTATCTTTTAATACTTAAAAACATGGCATTATTGTAGTTAGAAAAACTGCACCTAAACCAAATTCCATTATATTGATTAGTAGCAGGAAAATTTAATGTGCTTTGCTATCATTATGTTTAGATTGTTGACATGTGTTAATCTTCTTTGCAGGATGCTGGCATGTACACCCTTCACAGTAGTGTCCTATTTTTTTATGTGGTACCTGCCTCCTTTTGTATCAGGAAGAGTTGCATGGTACCTGACTTTCTACTGCCTTTTCCAAGCACTGACCACAGTAAGTAGATTACAGGTCATGATGTTCTCAGCAGTAACTTGCTTGTTTTCTGTCTGTATTAATGCATTCAGGTTTAGTAAATTGAGATTTACCAAAACTTTACACTTTATTTCAACTTCTAGTGAGTTTAAGGGATAGGCAGATGTTCTTTTTGTCATACTCTCTGCTGGTTGATGGTTTCTGCCAATGACCTGCTAATTCAGACACATTACCTCCAGTCACTTTCATTGGCAGTGCCCTAGATACTCAACTCATTCTTGTATAGATCCACAGAGATATTTGGATTCCTAATTCCAGTTAGACATCTAACTGCTCATAACTTCTATTTTCAGGAGCAGATTAGGAGACCAAGTAGGTTTGTGGCTCTAGTTCTGGGTGTTTTGACTCTAGCTAGAAAGTCAGGGTACCAGAACTGAAATAGTACTGATAGTAGTCATGATATTTATGCCTGGATAGAAGAGTTTGAGCACATGAATTTTTTTAATACAGCCCAGAACTTGCAATATTCATGCAGAAGCTATCATTTAAGTGGGTCCCAAAGAACTTCTTTGACATGTTCCACACTGTACACGTAGGAGTTGCATCACCCCATTTTGCCTTGTAGCCAATATCAAGGTGAAACAAGGTATCTTCCATGCAAAGCAGTATCACACAGCAGATTAGGACTGGAAGTGAGACAGCTGCATTGCAATTTGGCAGGGTGTATCCTGGCTGATTGAATTTCACTGGATCATGTTTTGAAAAAGTGGTTCCCAGACATTTAAAATATTTGTATTTCTTGTTTGACTTCAGTTTTTCTCCTATTTACAGATCTGTTGGACCTGGGAGTTCTGTATTCCTGCGTTAAGCTGGAATATTTTCCTAGGCCCTTTGTTTCCTATGTAGAAAAATGGTCCAGAAGACATTCATAATGGCTTAAAATAATTTTGTTCCCTCTCTCTTTTGAAGTAAAAACACAGGTTTTCCATGGCAGAGCTTTGAAAATATATACGCTTGCCATGTTTGATGGAGATGAATGGAAACGCATTTTGCACAGAGTAGCATGCAGATTGCGAGACTTAGTTTGTCTGGCTGCAGATCTCTGTGATGGTGGAAACACCACAGAGAACTTGATTGCTCAAGCGGGTTCATGTCCCACTTAAACTTCACAACAGTCCCGTATGTTGTTCCAAGATTTTTGATTTTTATTTTAGTTCAACACATGAGGACAAGGTCACACTCACATTATGACCATCCAAAAGTTGACGCCTTTAATGTTCAATAGTTATTTTCAATGAAGTAGCACTGGAGATAAGGCCCCTCCTGCAGTAAAAGTGGGGCTCATTTACCCAGCATTGCAATAAATATTACCAGTGCATTGTTTCCACCAAGATTTTACAGCAAGGTATCAATTGCGTGCTAGATACAGTGCTGTAAAAACAAACAAGCAACACTCCTAATCTACCTTTTTGTCAGTGCATGGACATAGCAACTAGGTGTTTCTGTCTATTCTTAACTCAAATTAAGGAGTATGTGGCAAAATGGTGCTGAAGACAAAGTAGTTTTCACAATTATCTCCTGGAATTACATAGTGAGACAGATATTTGAACTATTTTTGAGATTTATACAGTCTTCTGGCTTGAATAAAGTGGAAAATTGTATTGTCTTCATTATGGCTTTGCTTCCTATTAGTTAGCTCAAGCTAGGAACATGATAGTCTCCTAGAGCAAAGAAAACTAGATATTTTATAGCCTAGCTGTGAAGGACATTTTCCCAAGGAAGCTGAAGGAACACAGCATTAAGGTAAAGCCTCTTGGTAATTTATTATTTATTATTTGTATTATGAAAGATACTTTTTTCTTTTTATGTGCTTTACAAATCAGAAAGAAAAGACCGATCTTCATGCTAAAAAATATGATGTTCTAAGTGACTGAATTCCAAGGTCGTATGAAACCATCTTCCTGGATATCAGAGCAATACAAGATTTACCTTGACATTTCTTAAGTGATGTTCTTTCTTTGCATAGTTATTCCAAGTACCATATTCTGCCCTCACCATGTTTCTCAGCACAGACCAGAAGGAGAGAGATTCTGCAACAGCATACCGTGAGTGTGATCTGGACTTTCTCATGTGGATTAGAGCTGAGTTTTATTTAAAATCATTCTTTATCTATAGGAAGTTCCTAATGGTTTGTGTCCCTAAACTGGACTTTTATATGAAATTTTTAATATCTGGTGAAAAATCTTTTGTCTTGTAAATGCTTCAATTTTTTTAGCTAAATAGGAGACATTAATGTTTTATTGTCTCAAATTGTCTCATTGGTTATAAACTCTTTTTGGTTTATTGCTAGCCAGATGAAACAATAAAAATCAGTTTTACCCAAGTCAGGGTAGGGAATAATGATTTCATTTAAAGATGATTTGGGCGGGGGGGGGGGGGGGGGGGGGGG
>VYXH01005291.1:409619-452168 GCA_013397275.1 Burhinus bistriatus
TGTGTTTTATGCTATAAATTCAAATCCCAAACCTGTTTTCTCTGAAAAAATTTCTAGAACCCATAGAACCAAGACAGTTACAGTCACCAAAAAAGGAGAGTAGTTTTGTGTGTATGTTCACAGAAACTGAAATCTCTCTTTTTATTTCATGTGTGTTTATTTAATTCTAACATATACCAGGTAGTTTAAGGACAGATCTTGCTGTAATATAATTAGCACTGTGACTGTATTAGTTAAAAGAATGAGGGCTTCCCGACCATATCTCTGGCTCTTCAACAATCAAAACTAGGCAGTTTTTGCTTTGAAGCAAATCGATCAGACCAAAACAGTGCATTGAAAATATTTTCAAGATTTCCTGTATAGATCATAAATTGAATGTAAGAACAGTTTCTTCCCTTCCTACTGTCTTCACTTCTGTTCTCACGTCTTCTTTACTGTGTAACAGGTGTCTCTCATGGCCACCAGCATTAAGCAAGGTAAAAAGAAAAGGGTCAAATATCACATGAATGACTTTTCTATGTCTTAACTTGTCCTTCAGTCTTGCTTTAGAACAACTGTTAATCTTTTTGTCACATCTGTTTGCTCTTCCTGATAAAAGCCCTTTTCTCTTCCATTAGTCCTTCTAACCCTCAACATACTTGCTTGCATATGTTGAAAATTAGACCATAGAGGCACAATGAAATGGCCAGAAGTGCTAAAAAAATCATGTCAGAAATTCTAGATGCAATATTCCCCAAGCAACCCAATCCCTTTCTGGCCACATGGAACAGTTGTAATTTGCATTATCATCAACGACCTCAGGAGAAAGTGTGGGCTAGCAGTCATAGGACGGGACTAAGCAGCGGGAGATTGCAGTTGTGTTATAATCTTTGGCACTGACTGTATTCTGAGTCATCTGGCCTAAATTCTAACTAAATCCATGTACCTAGTGTTTTCTATTGTCTGGTATTACGTCTTCAGAGGCTGTGATCCAAATAAATATGCTTTCCTATCTGCTAGTCCCATGCAAGGCTTCATAGGCATGTAAAATTTATGCTCATAAAAGCTGTTGAACTCCATGTTTGAGAGGTGTTATTACACTTACCTTGTCATTTTATTGTTCAGAAAGGGTTTAACTGTCCTCCTAAGGCAAGATAGGGTGGTGGAATAAACCTTGACTTTTCAAATGTTGGTATTTTTGTATATTTTGAAATTATATTTGTTTGGAGCCAAGTTTTCTTGTAATGGTTATGATTATGTGAGAATTTCTTCTTTTTTGTCCTCTCTCTTTTTTTTTAACAAGTGTTTTATTTAAACACTTTTGCCTCTCTCTGGATTTCATAGAGAATTATTCTTGTTGATAGACTTTCTTGGATGCAGTCGGTTGTTCAGGTATTTCTTCAACTGCTTAAAGAAAAACAGCTGTGTAATACAAAGTGTGCTTTTTAAAAAAGGTTGGGATCAGAGTATCCGTTACCCTCTACTGGACGCAAGCAGAACTGCTTATTATAAATGCCCTGCTCCTTACTATGAATGCAAGGTAGAAATACTGGATTCCAAAGTCGTTTTAACACAAATTCTATTTACATTCTGGGCAAAATATAACTTCAAGGTATGATCTGCTTTCTGAAAGATCAGCTTTCTCGGCTAAGGTGGAAAGTACTACATTATAAACTGAGCACACAAGAACTTTGAAATATGCCTGTTTCTCAGCTCTGCCTGCTTCTTAGAACATAAGGTTTCAAAATGGTTGTATTTCGGTTGCCTCTAATGATGCTTCTGAGTTTTATTCTACTCAAGTGCTTGGTAAGATGCAGACATATAGCCCTAGATAAAGGTTATAAATGTGTAGGTGATGTTTTGAATGAAAAGTGTGACTCAGGTGCACTGCCTTTGCACTGGGTAGTCAACAGTTTGGAAGCTCTGCAAGGCCCAGCTGAAACAAGTTTGTGTCTAAACACTTCAGACCAGGTTGAGGTCCACCATCTGCCAGCATTTGTGTGTGTATGGACTGAACTATAACATTGCTATTAAGACTGGATGTGAAGTTTGAGGAAGAAGCTGCTTTTTTTTAACTTCCCATTGGTTTAAATTAATGTTACGTGAAGCCTCAAATTTTCCATTCAGAAGCATCGTCTGTTTGGGAACACACAAGCAATAGTTTAAATGATCCAAGTCTCACAGGGAGCCTCTCTTTCCTTTTCTTTACTTGATCTTCCACAGCTCCGTACAGCCCTCTTTATTGCACTGGTTGAACACCTCGAAATCTGTGTGTATTGCTATCCCATTAGGTGGAGAAGTACTTTTATTCCTTTACACAGATACACAAAAAGGCATGCGTCCAAGGTCACCTAGGAAGGCTGTTATAGAGCAGGGAAGTTGAATAAACTGGAACCTAGGAGCTTTTGAAATGCCTCTCCCTTCCCAGGGAGAGTATGATAACCACCAGGACACAACCTGCTCTGGAAGCAGCCCTTCAAAATCCCCCATGGTGCTTCTGAGAAAGGAACATGGGACCCCTGGAACCACTGAGAATGAGTAGGAAAAAGCCTGATGTTTAAGTCGATGAGAGCATTTCCTCATAAACAGAGTCTTTGTCCCCGTTCCTAATCAGTTCATGTATTCAACCCTGTGTATCTTTTTGCAAAATGCATAAATAGTCTCTGTAGCTAGGACAGAGATTCAGTTTATCTCCCTGCCATGGGGATGCTGGGTATGGCCATATTGCATGGAAACAGGAGTGGTAGGCTTGAAATCCCTTGGGGTGAGAAGGGTCTAGAATCCAGATTACCCACCACTCACCTGTGACGGAGCTGTAACAGCTAGCTGCCTTGTTGACTGATTTTGAGTATGTGAAGCATGAACTGGATGCCCATGGTTAGATCTTTGCTTTCTTAAATGGAGACTTTAGTTGTTTTTTCAGATGTTTCCTTGTTCAGATGGTGCTTGAAGTGTTAGTGATCTGAATCAATCTCTGAGGCTGAGTAGCTAGTTCTGCCTGACTGTGGCCTTAGGCAGTTAAGAACAGCATCTGCTGTTTCCAAGAGCTTTGCAGCTGTATTATTTCCACCATAAGCCTGAGGTAAGTATCATTTTATTTTACAGTTGGAGAACCTAGAGGTCTGATCAGATAAGTGGCTTGAAAAATGTTTCACAAGTTACTGTCAAGCTTGAGATGAAAAGTCTGATGATGTGGCTCCTAGTCCTGCTTTGGAAAAATGGCATTCAACATTTAAACTGTGGTTCTGCTCTGGTTCTTGAGATGAAAGGTTTCTATGTTATCCCCTTGTGGCTCTTAATCTCAGCTGTATCCATCATGCAGCCTGTATAAAAGAGGCTCTTCCATGGAGACTTCTAAAAGCTAATCAGAAAATAGATGACAAAATTCTCTTTCCTTGAAACTGTTCTATTACTGACCTTCCAGTTCTGCTGTCCTTGGTATTGCTTTTTCTGCTTGTTCCTTATAAAAGAAAATGGTTTGATGAGGTTTTTCTTCATTGAGACAAATGAGCAAGCTTGCAGACAGAATCGAGTTCCCATCCTCAGTGCACATTTATTCTTCCTTCTTTAGGAATGACCATGGAAGTGCTCGGGACCTTGATCGGAGCTGCACTTCAGGGGCAGATTGTGGCCAGTGCTCATGTCTCTCATCACTGCACTGTGAATCCCCCAGTAAACACAACTGACTCCTGGCATGACACTCCCAGCTTTCCAGACCCCTCAGATCCCCTGTCTCATCAAGTAAGTGTCTGTAGGAGCACACTAAAATCTCTTAGGGAGAGGGGCGGGGCTGTTTCTATTATATCATATCATCCAGCTGAATGAGCATGAACATGACTTCCTTGAAATCAGTAACGCTGGAGCTGAGACAACCACCTTGTTGCAAACAAGGCTTCCTGCCTGTTGTCTTTGCAGCCACTTCTCAGCTTGACAGCATAATTACACTGAGGACCTTTGCTGAAGATGCCAAACTGTAAAGTAGCTAGGAGGTATATGGCCATCCTTTGTTTTCACTAGAGGCTGATTTACAGTTTAAAATAGAAGCTTAGTAAGAAAAGCTTACTTTCCCCCACCAGGAATACTGCATCCAGTTCTGGGGTCCCCAGCACAAGAAAGACATAGACCTGTTAGAGTGAGTCCAGAGGAGGGCTGCAAAAATGATCAGAAGATTGGAACACCTCTCCTGTGAAGAACAACAGAGAGAGTTGGATTTGTTCAGCCTGGAGAAGAGAAGGCTCTGGGTAGACCTTATTGTGGCCTTTCAATATATAAAAGCCTTTCAATATATGATATATAAGAAAGATGGAAAAATACTTTTTACCGAGGCCTGTAGTGACAAGATAAGGGGCAATGGTTTTACACTGAAAGAGGATAGATTTAGTTTAGATATAAGAAAGAAATTTTTTACGATGAGGGTGGTGAGGCACTGGAACTGGTTGCCCATAGGGGTGGTAGATTTCACTTCCCTGGGAATGTTCAAGGTCAGGTTGGACAGGTCTCTGAGCAACCTGATCTACTGAAGGATGTCCCTGCCCATGACAGGGGCTTGGAACTAGATGAACTTTAAAGGTCTCATCCAACCCAAATAATTCTATGATTCTATGAAAAAATGGTGGCTGTAACAGAATCTTTCAGTTCAGCAACACTGCTTTTCAAAGTAGTTATCACTAGGGGTCTTCTGTAAAGATTAATGGCTGTTATGTGAATGAAACTAAGTCCTACTTGGAATCTGTATTCTTGTGAAGGTACAAAGCACTGTTGAGAGTAAATGGTTGGTAACAGGCAATTAGTGGGAGCAGGGCTCAGTGATTAACATGTGGAAGGAACCTAGAGATCCATGCTTGTTTATTTCATTCTCCACAGCAGATTTTTCCTGCGGTCCTGCATGAGTAATTTAATCTCTTCATGCTTCAGTTCGCTATTTTTTTGAGAAACAGAGAAGGTTTTGTATCTGGGAGGAAATCCTAAAACCTGATCCAAACCTCAGTGAACACAATTTGATTGTCTTCCATTGTTTCCAGTGGTCTTCAAACAGTCCCTGAATTGAACAGTTACCTTGTGTCGCATTTTTTTCTGTGTCACTTGTGATATCAGCAGTTTGTTGGTTCCGTGCACCAATTGCTAGATTCAGCCTTTCTTTTTACATTTTCATCTGTTTCTCTGTCAGTACGTGTACTAACTGATATATAAAATTCCCCAGGAAGAAGATTCCTTGACCTGAGTCTAATCTCAGGTGCTTGATGCAAATCAGGATGTATGTATTCGTGCTCTGCTTATTGTAGTTGAATAGCTGCTATTATCACTCTTCAGCAGCAGTAAAATCACAAGCTAAAGGCATGTTTTTATGCACACTTTGAATTTGCATACCCTGGCACCAGCACTAGTAGCCCAGCAATGGGACGAAGCCTTGCCTCCCCACACTCCCAGACACTATTCTCTGCCTCTGTGCTACCTGATCCTTTCTTTTTTTCTGGCACAGGCCATTATAAGGCTTCTCAGAGAGCTGATCTAGGAAACTGCCTGGGAAGAGCTGGCCTGCTTCTGTAAGTGGCCATGCCATTTTATAGCTGGTTAAAGTGTATTTGAAGCTGCTTGTTAGGTAACTTCCAGTGTATATTTTAACAAGACACAGAACATCATCCTGGTTTCCTTTTTTAGCTTCTAGGACAATGGCTTGATGTAGAAAACTACTGTGCTATTACAGCTCTGTGAATTGTCAAGAGGAGTAACTTGAAAAGTTGTGGAGCAAGCTGAATTTCATTGCACAGCAGATTCCCTGTCTGAATCTGCTTTATGCCATAATCACCAACTTCCACTTCCAAATCTCTTAAATGGCTTTCAAGGAAAAAAAATACATCACCTTGGTTTATTTCCTTTCTGTCTAACCTCATGTGCTTTCCTGTCCTTTTTGAGGTAGGAGGGAGATGGAGAAAGAAGCTTCACAATGAGTTGAATGTCAGGTAGTTTTTAATTTTGAAAAAATAGCGAAGATATATAGTCTAAAGTAGCCAGAGATTGTAGGCAGAAGTAATATCTTTTATTAAACTATCTATTAACACTGAGAAACAGAGGAAAAGCTTTTAGACACACAAACATTTTTTAGATCTGAAGAAGTCGCAGTGTGACTGGAAATTTGTCCTTTTTTTCCAACTATATGGGTTGATTTAATTAGAGATGTTACCTTCCTCATTTCACTTTCTTAGCCATGTGTTTATTTTTTGTGAGGATTTCCTGGTTATTTGTTTTGTTCTTTTTTTTTCCTTCTTCCACTGTTTTCTGTGTCACCTTTTCAGGTTTTGTAGATGGGTAGTATCCCATAGTTGAGAAAGGTCTGGATTATGGTGTCCACATTTTTTCCATGGGTAAGGTTCTGTTCACTCCTTGTTCTTTCCTGCTTTTTTTTCCAAAGAGCCCTCAGGCCTGCGCAGAGGCCACAGTCTGAACAAACTGCTCTGGCAACCCAGCTCACTCCCTGCTACCCTGTTTTGTGAGGACCAAAATTTTTTGCCATTCACAAAACCTGGCATCAGTTTGATTGGATTATGGGAGCATGTATGGCCACCGAGCCACGTGGGGGAGCTGCTTTCATCGCATGACAGGGCACTTGTCTTTTGTTCACACCATGCGCAACAGAATATGCACCTAACTGCACGATCAAGAGGAGATGTTGGATCTTGAATTTTGGTTGTATGACTGATGGACATTGAGTTATAAGTTGAGGCAGGACTAGGGTCTATGAACCTGAAGTATTTCCATCAGTCTAAAAAAATACTTAAAAGAGGCTGAATCTTGACTGTTTCTCTTAGTGCCTTTTAGGAGTATGGCCCTGACCCTTTTTGTCACAAGGACTAATTCTTGGCTGCTCAAGAGCATACCTAGTTTAAAAGACGATCCAGTGAATGAGTGATACTATTTTGCTCATTATTAAAGAAAGGAAGTGGAAGAAATGGTTATATCTAAGCTCTCCTCAAGTTGTTACTGTAAGTTTAGGAGTGGATCTTTCCTACTGGAAACCAACCATGGATATTGATATAGTTTGTAGATGGGCTAACAAGTTTTGTTTAGGGTCAGAGAATCTTATTTGGCCTACCATGAATATCCTTGATAGTTTAAACTCAAATCACACTTAATTATGACCTGTGAAAAAAAGCATTTAGTTGATTGCTTCAAGGAAATTAACAAATAAATAGACACCAAATGTAAAATTTGTAATGGAGTCCTGTTACTATCCTTTTTTTTCAGCCCCTTCTCTCCTGGCTAGCCTGCTTTTGAGGCTGAAATTACCTCATTTGAGTGAATTCGGGCGTCTACAATACTGCAGTCTGTAGTATGTGCAAGCCATGACCAATAGTATAAAAGTACTCTGTGACTTAATTTATAGCTCTGATATATAAAAAAAAAAAAAAAAAACAAATAAAGAATAGGCCTGCATTCCTTTATTTCACCATGTCCCCTTCTGAAATGTAAATATCTTAACAAAAGCGGTTGTCTTGAAGATTATCTATACTTACATGGTTCATCTGACTACCTTCATGTTTATACTAAGTGACTTTATATTTGGGAGTACATTCTTGTCATTGCATAAACTGCTTCCAAGATTTACAATAATTCCATTTGCAACATATTACTGATAATTCAGAATTCAGTTTTCCCATCAAATAATCTTTGTGTCATAAAGCTCTATAACCAGCACTTACTTTATATTTGATAACACAGTATAAAATAAATTAGTACAGAATACTAAAACAAAATAATTAGTTAAAGCTTTATTCAAGAGTCAGTGCAATCAGAGTTAGAAACAATAAATGTGATCTAGTGGGGGGCGGTATTCTTGGCGGCTTTGTTCGCTTGGCTAATAGGAAGCAAAGATTTCTGAATTTGCTTGAGTATTTCACTCAGTAACTGGGAAAAGAGGCATGCAAGCTACCATATTCTCAAAACATTGGCATGAAAGTGTGATTTCTAAAATTCATTAGAGCCTAAAGGAAGTTTTTATTATCATTACATATAAATGCAGTAACTGTAGTAATTATGTTTAAATCAGTAGTGAGGCCTTTCCTACCCAGCATGAAGATACAGATTGCAGTCTGTGTTACTAGATCAACTGGATTTACTAAAAATCAGAATCACTCTATGGATGCTGCATGTTTTTGGTAGATGACTGTGTATGTCTGTAGCTAGTCTCAACATGAGCAAATTTTTAAAACGTTCAGGTTGCCAACACAGTAGCCCTTTTGTTCACAGCTCCTTTTTTTCTTGCAAGAAATATATACTTATGTGCCCTGGATTTATCCTAACGTAGGTGTTGTTTATAAATGAACTACAGTAGTGAACATTTTTCAGAGAGGTAAAAGACAGACAGTTGGCTGTATGTAGATGGGCATTTCTTCATTTGCAGATGACTCACCAGAAAGAGACTGAAATTTTCATAATGACTTGTCATTCTGCTGTCACAATTTCAAATACGTCTTTTTTCTTTCCAAAGGCAAAAGTTTATATGATTGCAGCAGGGGTCATAGGAGGTGTGTATCTTCTTGGAATTGTCATTCTTTTTCTCGGAGTAAAGGAAAAAGATGGTAAGATATATTTAAGTATGTCTAGATTTAATAATAATTATTTCACATTCATCTCTGAAAAAGATTGTTATTTTATGTATTCTGCTCCTCTTAGATCCTTATGCCTTAAATTCAGACAGAGCAATTCCTTTTTGTAAGGGGCTTGGACTCACCATGAAGCATGGTCCATATGTGAAGCTTACAGCTTCATTTCTTCTCATCTCGACAGCAGTTCAGGTAACTTCAGACTCTCTAAGGCTGTGCGTTGGCCTCATTCCAGTCCCAGCATGGGAGAGTCTGTGGCAGCTAAAATGCAAATAACCTTTGGCTGGTGACTGGAGGTGGTGATCTAGGGGGTGGTGCCTTCCCCTACAAATCAGTAGGGAACCAAAGCCCTTTTTTGGTGCCTGGGGGCCTGTGTGGCTGGAGATGGTTCTTTCAAATGGGAAGCAAAACCAAAGACCTGACCATTTAAAGGTGGCTTCTTTTTTTTTTTTTTTTTTTTCATAAAAGGTGAGGAACTAGTCCTACTGACCCAGATTAGGTCATTATATGTTATTCACCTACAGTCTCCTGTGGTTTCAGTTGCTTAGAGAATGCTTTTATTTCTCTCTGTTCTCCTGTATAGTGTGTGCTGCTTCAAACCATTGCCCCTTTCCTTTGCATAAGTGGCTGTTCTCAGATAGTGGCTGAACTGGTTCTTATGGAGTCTTTTATGATGGAAGGCATTAGGTCAGAGTACGATGATGTTCAGAGGCAGGAGGTCTTACCTGTCTCAGAGCTAGATACAGCTAATTTTCAAATGAGGACCTGTAGTTTAATGTGGCTCTCGCAAAAAGATGCAATACATCCTCCCATAGAGAGGAGCTGTAGAAAAACTTAAAGCCACTCAGGAAGAAACCCTTACTCCCCACAGTCCAGCAGTCTTTTTAAAGCTTGATTTTTGAGCTACGTTCAATGCAGTAAATATGTTATTTTAATGTGAATCTGTACATATCAGTTGACATTTACTTTATTTTGAAAAGCAAATAATATTCATATTTTTGTCAACAGATTCTTAGTCACATGAGCTATTGATCAAGTGAATATCAGGACAGAGGGCAAGAACAGGGCATGTAAGAGAGCAGTGCTGTGTTTGCCAGCAGTCCTGGTGAATTAGTAAGTTGCTCGGAAAGGCTGCTTAAAAGTCTGTTTGCCAAAGAAGCACTGAAGTTTCCTGTTGGCTTGGATTTGGGCACAGTTAGGCTGTCCTTTACAGCATCTATCAGTCCTTGCTGGAAGGCCCAAGGATGAGAAACAATAGCAGAAGCATTTCTGCTTACATCTGGGAGCTGCAGGCACTGTGAGCAACAGCAGAGACAGGGAGAAGATGGAAAGATGAAAGGTCCTTTATGGTTCAGATCCTTCCAGCATCCATTCAGTTGGTAAGGATACAGCGCACATCTGGTTGCTGGCAGCCGACTACTTGCTGACAACACCCAGAGAGGAAAATGTCTTCTGTCAGTCCATATCTGTTTATTTTTCTATTTGTACAGACTGAAGGGAAGGTATGAGGGGAGGCAGAAGCTGGAAGCTCTGTTGATCCCATTCAGCCAGCATATGAGCAGCCCTTGCTATTGTTATTCAAGGGAGGGACACTGACTTCTTGGAATTTAGTGAGCGGATTACTGATGAGCAAAGGAATAGGCAGGTAAAGATGCATTGGCCATAATCCCAGAGTGTGATATTCTATATCTGAAATGAAGGCAGCATAAACTGAGACACAAGCTAGGGAAGGCTTTGGTGGCAATGGAGAAGGGATATAACTTTTATCCTAATTTGTATACAGATGATTGGCCACTTACAATCTACAAGCGTACAAAGGAGCAAGAGTTGATCATACTGCTGTGGCATGAGTATTAAATCCTCCTCTGTCATTGCAGCTCTGCAGAATTGCTGGAGCCTGGCCTGAACCATATTCTGGTATTCAGACCCCCCCTGAGTTCTGCAAAAGCATGGTGGCAGTGGCTTCATCACTCATTAAAACACAGTGCAGCTAGATCTTCCCATCCAATGAGTACTCACACTTACGGAGATATCTGACCGAAAGCCACACTCCATAGCCAAGGTTGTATACAAAACCAGCAGTTAGCTGCTTTACTACTGGAAGTTGGTACGAGCATAACTCCATCTGAAGAGTAACTTGTTTTGGAGTCAGAGCTTCTGGTGAAAGACTTATGGCATTGCTGTGGAAAATGAAGGGCAATTTCTTGACATAATCTGCAGCTGTGGCTGTGACAATACCACAAAGCAATTGCAACATAGGGAATAAAGCCTTCAGGCAGAATCCTCTCATAAAGCAGTTCCTGTTTTGGTCATTTTTATGCTGTGTTAGGTGCATGGTTTACCTCTTGCTTGCCCCAATATTATTGGTATGTTACTCCCGTGATGGCAGGAGAGGTATTTCTTCTTTAAATTTTTGCAAACAAGGGAAGAATGAGACTCCCGAGTCCTACATTTAACAAATCAGTCACCAACTATGTTTGGCTAGTATGGAGTGTGATGACATTTTTGTCTTTTTTATTTTTCCTTTCTTTTTTGGTGGTCACCAAATGTCCTCAACAGCTGGAACAGAGCAACTTTGTCCTATTCTGCACTCACGCTGCTGATCTTCGCAATCACTTCCAGTATTTGGTGGTGACCATCTTGGTGAGTTGCTCTTCTCTCCCATCTTTTTATTTGATAGCTGGTTCTCAGTGGGTTTTGGCATAAAACGACAGAAGACAAGAACAGTTTTTTGTCTAGACAGAGCTGTTAAGAAGCTACACTATCTTTTGCATTACATGTTTGAAAAAAAGCTGGTGTGTTCCCTACTGTACTAGAAAATTAATGCTTTGGAGCTTCTAATTCATTCCTTGTTGCTTTTACCTGTAAGTCACTTCTTGCTCCTATAAAAGACAAAAGCTGCTGCCAGAAAGGAGGTCTGGAATTTTAGCTCCTTTTTGCCTTTCCCTAGTCTGATAGGCTGAAAATTAAACAACTTTAATTTGTGTATTCATACACATGAACCTTCTGGGCTAGGCAGCTTGCAAGGATAAATATTTAAAATATCCAGAGATGTGAAGATTCCTCTCTAGAGCAATTGGCAGTGTGATAAAAAGATCCTTTTATAGAACGTTTTTGCTTGACATGCAGAGGTAGAATTCTGCTTGCTTAGGTGATACTTATAACTCAGTTATACGCTGTTCCTGTATTGCATGATTTACTTTATGATTACAAGTAGTATCAGTTAAAAACTGCCATTTTCATCCTTCTGACCAAAGTCCTTTAAACACAAGTAGAACATTTAATGTTGCATAATTACTGGGATATGCGTGTACTGCACTTTTGAAATATTTTGTAGAGAATTTGACTACTGTATAGAATACTACCGCAGTCATTTTCAGGGAAGCTGTTGCATGACTTCTGACCCATTTGACACAGAGACTTTGTGGAACCATCTTAGGGGAATGGCATTTCCACTTCTTGGTCGCAGCCTCCCACTCTTCCTACCCCTTTTTGATTCTTCCTTTCCCACATTATAAGACAGATGTTTTCCAATGATTAAAATGAAAATGTTGGAGAGCAAGGAATGGTATCTTAAGGCTCTGCAAGTAATGGACACCAAGAAGAGAGAGACAAGAGATAGTAGAGTTAAAGTCTGTAAAGAGCGGAATATAACTGTAACAATGAGATGACATTTGAATTTAGGTCAATTGTAAGACTGTCATTAGTAGCAATACTTCAGTGTATTGGTACTATGTTGTCTGTGGTTATTGCTGCTACCAAGTGAGTATTACAGTATATGCATGGTAATGTTAACTGTAAGCAACTATTTCTCTTACAGGTTGGTCCTAAGAATAAACATGTAGTATGGGATATGTACTCTAAGTATATCTTAAGATAAGCGTATCTCGTGCTTCAGCTTTCTTCCTGTACGATGGAGTAGAGTTTAATTCACTTATCATTTGTCAGGTTCACATCAAGAGGCAAAAAGCATTAGCACAAAGTATGACTATTTGCAATATGTTTGAACTTTAATGACTGTGTTGTGTATAGCTTTAACTGCTGTGGCTTACATTAGGAAAAGGAAATTTTAAGATACTGCCTTCTGTGGAAAACCCTCTCATGGATAGCTTTTGTTTGTAATGTATAATAGTGAATTTTAAAAAAAATCACTCAAAGGATGAGGAGAAACAGGAATCTGCAAGTTCATCTTCCTTTCAGACCTTAATGTACTAGACAAAAAGATGTCTGTGAACTCTACAGCTGAAGAAGACAGTGGCAGTAAGCACAGTACAGATATGGGTTTTTGTCAATTGTAGGTGTCAGCAGCTGTGAGCATTCCTTTCTGGCAGAAGTTTCTGCAGCGATTTGGCAAGAAGTGTGCAGCATGTGGGATTTCGGTAAGCAAATCCTTTGAGAAAAAAATCTGCTTGTGCTCACTTCATTTGCAGCTGGAGCCACTCCAGGAGCTCTTTCAAGTGCTTATAACCTCAAGCTACCTGAAACTTGCTCAGTTTCAGAGTTTGTTTTAAATCATTATACCAAAGTTCAGACAGGTTCCAAGTTTCCAAGAGAAACTTTTGAGAAATGGATTGATGCTGAAAGGAAGTCCCAGCTTCTTTAAGAATCTGCACAACATCTTCATTTCACTGGTCTCAGAAGTGAACCCCAACAAGGTTTTATAAATTCAGGTCTGTGTTGCCTCAGTTGACAAGTTATCTGTTGTACAAGGCTTGTTTATTCTTTGTATATGGTGCTGAGTTGACCACATCTGTAATTCAGTCACAGAGGAGGAAACAGAAGTCTGTTACACATCCTTCTCTAGAAACATAAGAAAGCAGGGGTGCCCACATCCCTCTGAACAGAGATGGGCAGTTATTAGCGAAGCAAAGAAATAGGTGACCTACCTGAGAAAAGAAGCCTAGTTTAACTTTGACACAGCTCTGCAAAGCCAGCTCAGCGAGCCTGCCCTCGTCTCTGATGGATTATTTTAAGTCCTTCACTTAGTGCAGACAGCAGCAATTTTCTGTCATCATCCTCAGTGAGTCATTGTATAGGCCTATTCCTCCCCATTTTCCCCCTGTTTACTTTCAATTACTTATGAAAGAGGAAAGAAAAATTGTCTGCCTTGTGTACAATAAAGCACGAGGACTTGGAAAATCCAGCCTGAAGCTGTATGTCAAAATCCAAACAGAGCTGAAAAGTTTAGGTCTGGTGACAATTGTTAACTGTAGTTGAACAATTATAATTTTTGGAATTAAAATCTGTGTGTTGGAATGACTTCCAAAGAATCAGAAGTAACTCTAAAACCCAAGTTCCAGATATGCTGAATCGTTAACTGTTTTGAAGTAGGCATCTTGAATCCAAGTCCTGTTTCTTTTTACCACTTGAACAAAGAGAATTGCCAAAAGCAGTATTGGACCATTGACTGGACCAGGGAATGCAGATTTCCTCCTTAGGAAATCTCCTCCTCTGGCGGCCTGGCTACGAAAAATGCTTTCTTCAACCAACTTGGCACTATAAATTTAGTTTAACATGACTGGAAAGCCTGTCAGCACCTCTGTAAACATGGTTTAACTTAATTTTACAGTTGAGTTGCTTGACTGTATTATAGTCTAAGTGGGGGCTGGATAGAAAAAAAGCCACCTCTCTATTTCACCTTGTAGACGTTACTCAAGGGACTCCGTGTGTGTTCAGTGATGGATTTTATCTGGCAATGCATCACAGGAGCTTCCTATGCTACCACCCTGTGTGATCTGTACAACTAATCTGTTCTCTCTCAACGTGAAATAAAATCACATCATTTAAGGCTCCTATGTTTGTCACGGGGGAATGTTCTTCTGGAAGGGGACAGGGGAGAAAACAAGTTTTTTTCTCCAAAACCTTACTCAGCTTTCAGGGTGAAGGCGTAAGTTGTAGTTCAGTTTCCTAAAAAAAAAAATAAAATCACGCTGCTCCAGAATAATTTTTCCTGTTAAAGTCATTCTGTGTTGAAGAGACCTCTGAAAGAGTATAGAAGGCAGGGTAGATAGATAAGCAACAAGAATCTTGGCTTCTTTCCACTGATACTGCTCCTTTTTTACTCATTCCTCCACAAGAGATGACCAGCAGTCTAAGTACTGACTAAATATCTAAACTTGCTAGAAGTTTAAAGCCTAGACTTTCTGGAAGTACAGGGTCATACCCAAGCAGGATCCTTGATAGCATTCTTCCCGTGATCAGGTTGGTGCACAGGCTAGAAATTATTCTCTTCTGTTTATTTGCTTTGTCTTCTATGTGCTATGTTCATTTAGATTGTCTGCTCTGCCCTCATGGGGCAAACGTTGAACTTACACTCAGTAAGTCTCCCAGCTGGTGACTGAAGGTGAAGTTGCCATGAGAAATTTTAAGAAGTGTGGCAGCTTGTTGGTTCATGATTTTGGCAAGGTGTCTAAAAGTGGAAGATGGCTCTCTATTACAACTCTAGCTTCCATCCTAGCCAATAATAGCTTTTGGCTGTGGGTTTTGGAGGACTTAGTAAAAAAAAAAATCCAAAAATACCCCCAATCTTTTCACCTCCCCACACATAGGCAATTGTTTATTTGCCATCTGTCAGCACTGTGCAGCATGGAGGCATGCCCTTGGATGAATCTTGGCTGCGCAGCCCCTCGTCCACTCTCCCATCCCCATTTCCACTCACATACTAGCCGCACCTTTTCCTGATTTGCCCTTCATAATGCGCTGCTGCACAGGCCAGTACCACCTTTAGCATCCCAGTAAGGTCACCTTCCATAGTTCTGTCCGGGAACGGATGGAAGACACATGATAACTGTAGGATATTGTTTATGACTTGGAGGGCAGCAGCCCTGTGACTAGGGAGCAGGGTGCCAGTAACGGAGTATTTGCTTTACAAGTAGGAAAGAAAGAGATGCATTAGCTGTTTATTGCAGCAGGAACACTGCCCCTGTGATTGCACTACCATTGCATGAGTGAGGCTTTAGGGCATTGTAGCTTCAGTCCTGCGGGCTGTGCTTCTCTTTCAGTAGAAAATTACAGTTACAATGATTATTATCGATCTAGATTTTTGTTTAAGTGCTTTGGTTTCTGAGTGGGTGCCCCATGTGGAGCATAAGGCAGTCATAAAATTGCTTATAGGCAACATAAAATCTTGTATTGCTGGAGTGCTCTCTTGTGGTGAAATAACGATTTTGCCACAACATTGGGCTAATGCAAGGATTATCTGTCTGTGCTGGGAACTTGCAGTCAGGAAAGGCTATTTTCTGCCTCCTTAGGTTAGGAGCAAATGCTTTAGATGGAAAATGCATTTAAAACATAAACATAATGGATTAGACTCCAGGACTCCCAGAATCACTTATCATACAGAACTGTAAATAGCAGTGCTTAGGGGAATCACTCTCTGTGAAAGCTCTTCTCATACCCTCAGCTCCCAAGCTGCAAGTATAGAGGATTGAAACACTTAATGTTAAATTAATCCCTCATCATTAAAAAGCCCTGTAGATAAGCCTCTGGTTCTGGATTCTACATGTGCTGTGCCATGGTTCATAGGCGTGGGAGATGGAGCATGTGATGGGTATGGGACAGCTGGGCTGTATGCATTCAATCAGCATTTAAAATAGTGGATTTTCAGTCCTGTAAGCCCATTGCCTCAAGTTGAAGTTGAGGAAATCTGGTGGTTTTAAGTACTGCCAGAAAACAAATCCTGAGCATCCCAAATTAGTTTGGTTTTGAGGGTAGCCTTAGTGACTTGGGCAATGTCATGAACATATCTGGCTGTGTGGAGTGGGAGTAAACCACGCTGCCTTCCTGGTTTTAGTTATTGCCAAGTATCTAGACTGCTTTAAAGTGGTCATTGGAAATGAAGGTGTAAGCAAACTCTTCTTCATTCAAGACTCAAGATGGCCTGTGAAATGGGATATTTACAGCTTTAAATGACCATTGAACCCCTGCCCCTCCCCTTGAAATGCAGTGTGATGATGGCTTTATCTCTAATAGTAAATTAAATGGTTCCACTGGCCTAGAATAGAAACTGGTGTTTGGTCATCTCTGTTACTAAATTGGCAGAAAAATATTAGCACAAGCTGATTAGCAATCTCCCAAAAAGTATCTGGGCACAGTTTCGGAACTAGCCCACTTAAGGGCTCTACACAAAAAGTATTTATATGGCCACCTTCTTTTGGAGACTGTGAATGTTTAGGAGCATGAAGGTGGCCAGGATCTGCCAGTTGGCCTCATGACTAATGAATAGGCTTTTGGGACTGTTTAATTGGCTAATGCTGTTATAGCCCTAATAATGCTAACAGAGAAGGCACTACCGTGGCTTGTCGTATTTTTCTGTGATTCTTCTGGATGGGTAAATACAGATTGGCTCAGGGCTCTTTGGAAATGCCATTTCACCAAAATACTGAGGTGTTAGGCATTGCTGTGCGTGAACTGTTTCATAATGTAATCTTGTATTTTGAAGGGAACAATCTATATATCATTGACCAGTGTATACTATAAGTTAGATGTACTGTTTTTCTTCTTCCTCAGTGGATGATTCCTTTTGCAGTCATGCTAGTGACCATTCCAAACCTGATCCTGGCTTACTTCGTGGCCTTCGTCTCTGGTCTGAGCATTGCAGCATCTCTTCTGTTGCCATGGTAGGAGAATTTTACATTTGAGGTGGGGAAGGGGGTATATGTCTGCATTACATGCATGTACTATGGCATGGAATTTGCCTCCTAAAGAGGCAGAATTTGATGAGAGTCACTCCTCCAAGAATCTTTTTCTGCTTTTTTAATAAAGGCTATTTGCGATTACATGACTTTGGCCTGTTGTTAACAGATTACGTCTACTGTAACTGGAGCTGCTCTTTGTACATAAGAGTATGTAAATGAATCAATAATATAAGTAGCTATAAAACTTGTGATAACAGTAAATCAGTTGCTTAGGTTTGGTTGCTAACAGAACTACAGGAATGATCAAGTTAGATAGATCAATTAATGCTGAGCAATTAAGAACATAGCAGAGGAAACATAAGCCAAGCTGTGTATCCCTGCTTGAGCAGTCCTCTCTTATAGATCAAATAACACAAGGATATGATTAAAAGAAACTGAGAATTCAAGGTCCTTTGCTCTTGAGGACTGAAAATACGTGGGGAAAAAACTACTCAAGGATGAGCAGGATGGGACGTTTCCTCTCCACACAGAATAATTATTATTCAGGTCAAATTGACCAGAAAGCAAGACCGTTGCTGAGAGCACTGTTTTCCATTACTCATTTGTACAGTGCCCTGAAAACTCCAAGAGATCATGGAAACATAGTTTGAAATAAGCTATAAGACTACATAAGCTTTTCTGCACAGGGGGTGAGAAGCCCTTTTTTCCAACAGTAAATCATGACATATATCGGAAATAAAATGTCAATTCACAGTTGACATTTGAGCAGCTTCCATTCTGATTCCCCATTACCAAATTCAGTCTCTTTGAAGCAGAGAGAGAACAGGCCTCATTGGTTTCTGAAAATTTTGTTAGCTTGTCAAAAGGTTATTTCAGAGTGAAACTATTCAGAGATTCAGAGTCCCTTGAGATCTTAAGAAACGTGGGTTTTGTTGTTCTTTTTTTAATATCACAACTTTTGATTGGAATGACAGTCAGTCTAAAGAGTTCTGTCACCTCCCAGCAAGTGTTTGATAGTTTTTCAGTGGTTTTCTACTTTGTAATACGTGGCTGTGCATTTCTGACATGGATTTTTGCCCTGCTGTCCAGCAGAAGGACTTTTTGAATTGGATTCTTTCATGTGCGTGACTACCTCAATCAGATCTTAAAAAAGGAGGAGGGGTGGACCCTTTCAGTAAGTTTGGAATTTGAGAAGACATTTTGGCTTGAGGGTTTTTTTTTATCTTGCTCATCTCTAGGTCAATGCTGCCTGATGTTGTTGATAACTTTCGCCTGCAGAATCCTCATGGAAAAGGACATGAAACCATTTTCTATTCTTCTTATGTTTTCTTTACCAAGATGTCAGCAGGAATTGGCTTAGGAATTTCTGCAGCAGGACTGGAGTAAGTAACACTGTTTGCACTTAGTGGATCTACTCTGAAAGCATTCTGAGGTTACTCTGCCTTTACCCTGTGGAGTTAATTGCCTTTTTGCCCTGAGCCTGAAAGTGCCAGCAGCTCCAGATGGCTGACCACTGAAGACGGGATTGTTATCATCTAGCCCAGACCACAGAACATTAAGTCGCCTGCCCTAACATGTTTCAGTTCAGAAAGACCCGACTTCCCTTTAGATTTTCCTCTTTCCAAATTACTCGTGGCTTATATGAATAAAGAACTAAAGATGAAAGCTCAGCAGATGAAGGTCCCCCACAAGTGATACAGCTGCTTTGTGTATTCCCTGTTGCATCTGGGTTGGACTATGTATATAAGCTTGTAAGTCTTTACATGGATTGGAGTGCTTTCAGGGGTGCCTAGTGGCCTGTTCATCATAAAAGGATCACCAGTTCCTGCACGATTTTACGGAACTGGACACTGATCAGAGTCAGGAACAAGCACGCAATAAACACTTAGAAGGGAACTTGTCTGAAGTAGTATCTAGCCCTTGGCTCCAGTTTAGGTTTTGGTAACCAGAATGTTTTGCTTCAGGGCCTTCAGCTGAAACTGCTAAATAACAGGCACTGCTTGGCTGAACATTTTGGGCTTAGGAATTTTAGATGCTTACTACTAACACCCTCAAACAAATCACTGTTCACCAATTAGCCCCTTTTGAATTGCATTCCAGTTAGCTCCCAGCAATTTGCCAAGGCAGATGTTTGTGGGAGAACACCGAAGACAGAGTGATGCCAAATGAGCTGTAGCTTTCATAGGTGCATATTCAGAGGAAAATAAACTCATTCCACAAATTGGGAGTGGGAATTTGAGCATATCAACAGTTGTGGGACTGCATGGAAGCCCTGAATCAATGAACTGTAAGTGTGTACCTAACTCTAAGCACTTGAGCAAATTTGTCTATCTTGAGAAGAGTGCTTAAGTGTGTGTTTAAATTAAAGTTAATTATTGCTGTTGAAATTGGTCAGATTACTTGCATACTTTGAAAGCGGAGCCTAAATACTTTGCTGAATATTAATTGGAAACACATAACAGATCAATTTCCTTACATGGGATTCCATGCTCCTCTTAGTAGTTAAATGTTATATAATAACAATGAGAAAATACAGAGGTAATGCAGTCATCTGAAATAAAGCACAAAAATGAGATTTGAAAAAGAAAATTTGAAACATGTAGTTGGGGGAAGGAAAAAAGAGACGTGTAGGAAAAATGGGAGAAAAGTCTTGAAGAGTGTTGGGGGAAAGAAGGAAGCCTTCAGGTGAACAACTGCCTTTTATCTTTGGACATACACACACCACTCTCATTTCCATTTGTTTAGGTTTACTGGATATAAGCCAGGGATATGCAGACAGTCCGACGATGTGATCCTCACACTGAAAATCCTCATTGGAGCGGTCCCTGCTATCCTCATCCTTGTAGGTTTATTTATACTTCTTTTCTACCCAATCACTGAAGAAAGTCGGAAAGAGACAAAGCTTGCACTTGAAGTGTTAAGGTAGGTTTGAACTGGCAGCAAACAGCAGTAACGTGACCGCAGCAGCTCTTAGTCATACTGGGCAAAAAATTATTAGCTACCAACATACACCTCTATCTTCCTTACAACAAAACAAAACAACACTTGATTAGTTGACTTATTAACTGAGTAGTACCATTGCATGCTCCAGTATCTTATTTTTGTAGTGTAGTACTACCTGCTTAGAGGACCATTTATCAGATATATCAGCTGCTGTATTTTATGTTTTTTCTGAGGTGTCGCACAAAGCACTATTGCAGTACAGTGTTTCAAGCCAGAAATGAAGAATGTTCTACATAGATTAAATTTCTGGAGAAAATGTGAATAGTTACAATTTACTCGGATACAGAAGAAAATGGGATTCTTGAATGCGTTCTTGGTATTTATGGCATATAAGAAACATCCAAACCATTTAGAGGCGTAGGCAGGAAAGATCGCAGGAGAAAAAGAAAGGACAGCTTTGAGCTGTTCTTTCCCTTTTTGCCCTCTCACTCTCCCTTCATCCCCTTTCCTCCCTCTCCAAAGAAAATCTTGCCTAGCTCAAAATCATCCACCTCTCTGAAGTGAAGCCTTTGTATACTGAGAGCAGTGTATCCTAGCAGATAGATGGATTAAATATCAAAATACGTTGTTACTCTGTCTTGTTTTTATTATCCCAAGTTACTGGAATTGGAAACTGATTTCCATGCTAAGGGATCAATTCCAGGGTCTAAGCATGGGTATCTGGGACCAATTCATTGACCTAAGGTATCTAAGATACCTGCATGGGGTTGGCAGATATGCCACAGACCTCTTGGGCACCAGCTGCTTTCTTGAGTGGCAGCTGCAGATCAGAGGGGACAGGCTAAACAATCTAAAATGGGACGGGTCCCTCTGTTTAGGTACTTTAGTCACTGTCCATAACAAACACACCTTGCTGGTGGTTCTCAGTTGTTTGAGATTGCCAAACTGTAGCTTGATTAGTTAGTAATAAAAGCCAAAAGTCTGTTCACCTGTTCACTCTGCACCTAAAAGCAGTCTGTTCTGCTTTTAACAGAAGGAGCCATCAAAGCACAGAGAACCTGGATGACCACAAAGAGGACACCTCAGTCTGAAAGCTGTGAATTCAATGACTTTCCAAATACAGTTTCACATCCCACGCACAAAATCTGTGAGAGTCTTCCAGGTCATTTCTCTGCTCGCATTTTATCAAAAAGGATAAAGGATGATTCTGACTCAGTCAGTAATGAAATCAAGAGAGGACACCACTGTTGAAAATACATATCTAACTCCATGCGCTGTGGTAAAAAAGACATTGCAAATGTTCAGGAATGTAAGCTATTGAAGGGTTGGGGTTTTTTGTTTGTTTTTCAATGATCTCATTGCAATGGGATATTCTATGGACTTGTAGGTCAAGGGAAAAAGGTGTAAATGTGATGCACCACCCAAATTTTAACTCATGTGATATATTTCACCATTAAAAGCTGGGCTGTTTTTTGAACGTAATCTCCACCTATAAATTGCACGCTAGTGTGTTTGAAAAGCACTTGGGAATCCTGAAGTATACAATATAAAGTTAGGGTTTACTTTGTTTTGAAATGAGGCAAATCACTGATGCAGACATGTTTTGAGGATTTCCTCACAAAGAGTTTTTCTGAAAGAGATTTTAATATAATTAAACTTTACAGATTTTATATGAAACAGAACATTACATTTCCCATTACTGGAGTTCCTTGCTTCTGAAACCTGTAAACTGATCTTTGTCAGAGAATGAGTACTTAACATTTTCAAAATCAACATCTTCACTTAGGATACCGAAAATCAGTAGCCCCTTCTAAAAATTAGACAATGCCATTCAAATTTCTGTAAATTTTGGCCGTTAAGTAATCATCACACTTACCCATTTCTCATGTGGTGTAGGCTCTCTGCCTCACAAAACACCATGGCATGGCTGTTAATCTCAGCTTGCACACAGTGTTTTATAATAATGAGACTACACCTGACACTTAAATGGTGATTTTTTTTCAGTCGGGGATGACATCATGCTTTAGATACATTAACTGAAACCTCACGTCTACTATAGATTCACACTGCTGAGCACATTTTGTAGATGAAAGACATACCTAACCTCAGGCACTTTCTGGAGCACTTAAGTTCAGACCTGGTCATTCTGGGCTGCTTCTGTAGTCAGTGGAGATACAGAGGCCTCCAGAGGGTTGCTCCAAGCTTAAGCTAAAATGACTGGACTCTGAAGACATGTCTAAATCTGGAGGGGAGGGTAATGGATCCAAGAGTTGAAGGCTCGTTCTCCTTGAAGAAATCAGCACAATGCAAGACAAGACACGAATTTGCAGCCCACTGGCTTCACTGCATGACTATGTAGGAGGGTGCCTTTATTTTGTACTAGAAGTGCCTTTGGAGGACTGGCTTGCCACTGTGTGGGAGCACTTGCAGTAGGTGTCACTGAAGGCAGTGACCACAAGTAATTTGCTCAGGACCACATGGGAAGTGACTCACAGTGCTGGAACTGCAAACTGGAAACTTTTACTGAAAGACACTGTGAAGTAAACTCAGTGCATCCACTGAGTGTCTCATTAAGTTTAATACTGAAACCCTTTCAGGCAAGTTTGAAGTCTAAGGCCTAATGAACTGTCCTAATTCAGCAAAACGCTTAATCATGAGTGAGCTTCTAAAGATATATTTTGAGTGTGCGTGGGTAAGAGTTAACTATGTTTAAGACTTCTGTTGAATTGACATCTAAGGCTGGGGTGTTTTTTTTTTGTTTCGGTTCTTGGACAAATCAAGATTTGTATGCCTGCGGCATATGTGTTTACAACAATAAAAACCATAAGCCTGTTTACAATTTTGAGTCTGATGGAATTTGAAATAGCAGATTTACTGCGCTTTGAAGTAGGTAAGTTATGTAGTAATATCACATAGCTCCAATACACCACAGAAAACAGTTTTGGGGGTTTGATTTATTCTGTAATATATGTGAATGCCTGAATAGCCGCCTTTAAAAACAACCAGAAGTCCCGGTAAAGGCTGTTAATGTTTTTTAATGGGTTATGTTTTCAGCTGCTATAAATCTGTAGCTACAAGGCAGTGGATCCATGTCAGTTTACATAAGCAGAATACTCAGCCCAGTGATAAAAGTGTTGCAGAAACTGCTGGCTGTGGTTGATTGGAGTAATTTGAATGTGGCTTAAGATATTATTTCTAGATCAGTTGTGCAGTTGCCTCTAAATTGCACAACTCCCAACCTGAATTCAGTCTCTTGCAAGGTAAACTGAGCTGATTGTAAACTGTTTTCCTCTTCTCCAAAGAGATAATGTGATACTTGCCTAACAGAGATGTGCTCAGTCCTCACGTTGCATGTGGTAGCAATAATGGGAACTGCCAAAATAAAATAGAAAGCTTGTGTAGATGAAATGTAGCAGAGTATTTTTATATTTTGAGAATCTTACTATTTTTTTATTTGATTATCAGAGTTGGACTTTTGTTAAGAAAATTAATGTATTTTTGTCAATAGAAAGAATGGAAGAGGAAGTGCAGGGTAAGATATTTTTGGTAATTCTCTTTTTTTGGGCCTCAGTGTTGGTGCTGTAAAATGACTGAACTTTGTATGTCTCCTTCTCAGTTTTAAATGATGTGTATGCCTTATGTATGTTCAGAACATGTGACTGAAAGAAGCAGATTCTTATATTGACAACTATTCAGATTAAATGCTAATCTAATGTAAACCTCCTGCCTTGCAATGATTGGCAGTAACAAGGGCCAGGTTCAATCCCCAGGGGCTCTTACTCAAGTAATACCCAAATACAGTCATAAGAATATGGGAGATTGGATTAAACCAGCTGGGTGCCTAATGGACAGCACTTCCCCACCTGCACGCAAGCAGTTCCAACAAATGGATTTACACAAATAGAGGAAGAAAAGAAAAGGATAATGGAGTTACGTGTCTCTGGGTGGTCCCCCATAAGGCAAACCATGCCCATTCCTTGTCCTTGCTGAAGTGTAGTGATGGCAGCCCAGATCTTCTATACTGGGCCGATGCTGGCATAGTCAGCAGCTGAGCTAGGCACTAGTCTAGTCTTCCAGTTTCATCTCGCTTGTAGTTTCTGCCTGAAAACAATGTTGAAACCTTCTAAGGTTATACTGCCTTACTGCTGGTGGTCAGTCTCACTGGAGGTCACAGCTAACCACATAGGGGAGCTGCCGTTCCCCGTCAGGAACTGTTGGAAGGGGTTGCTGTTAGCCACCGCCATCAGCCATGTCTCCTGCTAACCATGTTCTCCGCACCCTGTCTGTCCCTGAGCTTGCTGACCTGTCACGGCTTAGGTGGATTAGATCACTTGTGCTGAGTCCCCCACTTCAATAGGTGAATACCACCTCAGATATCTGTCCCTGGGGAGTCCCTGAAGGCTGGGGCCTTCGGTGTCAGGTCACTGGATTTTCAGGAAGGGCTCTGTAGATTTGAGTACTAATTCCTTAAGTCACTCCTGCACCTTATAAGAATCACCGCTACGTTCAATCCCTTCTGTATCCTCATGTCTCTATTCACCTTCTGCATTCCAAGTTAAATAGTTGAAGCGGACAGTGTTTTAAAGCCAAACCCTGCTTTTATGGGTCCATAGTTTGTTTCCAAATATCACTTGTTCATCTGCTTTTATACTTGCCTTTCTGGGCTGTAGATAGAAAATGCAAAAATAAATCAATCTTCTTGGAAGGAGGAGTACCCATAAGGGAAACTCAGGTCCTTTAAGACCTGGTGTTTGTTGTCCACGTCTTTGAAGATGAGGAAGAGAAGGCAAATTAGTTCAAAGTCTCATGCGGTAGGGTACAGCCAGTACCAGTCTAGTATATAGTGGTCAATCACATACCTTGTATGCATTTCATATAGTTATGTAAAAAACAGTCTCAAACTGTTACAATGGAGTCTTTCCCTTCCGAAAACTTTTAGACTGATTGATGGAAAGGTCAGTTGGATTCATACAATTGGCAGGTGAGGGAGGGATTTTTGTTTTCCTGCAGTTTTTGAGATCACAAGTTCCTCGTGCTGCACTGAATGCTTTTTTTTAACTTAACTCTCTGCAAGACCATGGTTCAGATATCTAGCAAGAGTGCTGAGTATTATGGTTACAAAAATGTGTATATGGTATAGGCTTAAAGTATGAAATCAGATAGCTTTAACATCATTAAGCACCAAATCTGCTGCATAAACCAGATGCTAAGTCACTGGGAAGCTTCATGCAATAGACAAAGCAGCAGCATGTGTCTCTGTCCCTGAGGCAGAGGAGGAGACTTTTTGCTATGTTGCACCTGAGAATTTGCAGTCTCTGAAGACACAAACTGGCATGACACAGAGCTGAAGGAAGAACGGAGGGAGAATGGTCCTACAGCTGTGGCACTCTGCAGAAAAGTTGGGTTCTCAGTATCATTTCAGAGATGTTTACAGAGGAGCAGTCTCTAACCTGAACTGGAGAGCAGCAGTGCTGTTGGATGGCCTGGAAATGTGAATGTTTGCTCCAGAAGTGTGGAAGCAGAAATGAATCTTATTTCCTGATCTATTTCTTGTCCCAAATGATGTTAGACAAGACTATAAATTTCAGCTATGCCCTTCAGCTTTCTGTCCTCATTTTTGATGCACTCCGCTGTAGATGATGAGGAAGGATTGATTGCTCAGACCCCATGGAAATGACGGTCACTTGCTCAGCTTCACCAATGGAGGTACCCTTCGGAGACCCAGCACCCATCCCCTGCCAGCTCATCTCTGCTGATGGATGTAAATCATCTGCATTCAACAAAAGGATTTCCTTTGCACCTTAGTATTCTCCATCATGGACTTTCATCTCTGTTTTACCTAGAGGATGTTTTCACCTGCCTAGGGCCAACTCAGGTCACCAGCTTGTCATCATGATGATGCAACCAGGTTTACACTGGCTGAGAAGTTTCTGTCCAAATCAGCTGCAGACCATGAGGAAGTATTTCCCTTCTGTTTCCAAAACAAACTCACCTTTCGGCCATCTTCAAAGTCTTCGAGAAGAATCTCCACATTTGCCACATTCAGCAGCTTCAACAGTTCTGCCGGTGCTGGCCATGTTGTGTTGTGAGTCTCAGTGCATAGACTATACCTGCTGACATCAGTGTGGGATGAATGCAAAATGTAGCCACCTCCAGACTCCTGGCAAAGTCTCAGCTGTGCTGAGCTGGTCAGGGCAAAGAGAATGGAAAACTCCAGAATTCCCAAAGTGACCTGCTGGAGTGAAAGAAGAGCCATAAGACAAGCAAGCTCCCTAAAAACACCCTGCAGTCCTCTCCTAAGGGCTCTCGGATTGACATCGATGACTGGGTGAAAAGGTGTTGGATGTGGAGATGCGAATGCCACATGCTGAGCAGAGGAGATCCAGAGGATCAGTTAACACTTTCTCGTTACCAGAAGTTCACACACTCGGCTTGTCCCTCCCTGGTTCCCTGCCTGAGCCCCTGTTTGTACAAAAGCAGATCGATGGAAAAAGCAGCAACTTGACCCAAGAGATGATCAGGGACTGTGGCAAGCAAGGTGGAATTTCAGTGCTGGAGGATTCCCTGGAACTGGACAGTCAGCAGAAGCCATGCTATAAAAGCTAAGAAAGACGTATCTTAAATTATTCTGGCTGTGCAACTGAAATAACGAGGAGCTTGATAGAGGGCACAGTTAGAAACATGCTGGGATGCCGGCCTTCTCCATGTCATAGCACAGAAGGGAATGTGTTTTGGTCCTGGTGCTGTGAGTACTGATTGCAGGTTTGGTGTCTGCGGACAGTAACGAGCCAAATAGGAAGTGCCTGATAGACCCGCTCTAAATGAGGAGAACCAGTAGGTGAGTGTAGGGTGTAATGCACAAGGAACTGACGCAAGATACACCAAGGGAACCAGACTTCAATCTTTTTCTTCACCTTTCTTTTCAGACCCCACCGCGTTCTCTCTGGTTGCCAGCAGACAGCATTGTACTTGTTGCCTACAGGGTGGGCCTGAGTAAAGGAAACTCAGCACAGGAGTTGGAACCCTCAGCACAGGAAAGANGTACAACAAATCCAGGACTGAGACATATTGCAGGGCCAGCTGAGTTATTCCAGAAATTAATTGAAACTGGACATGATTTTGGAGTAGTCTGTGGTGGCATTTGGTGAACAGTGGTGTGCCTGTGGCCCCCACTCAGGTGGTTGCTCAGGGTCCACAGAAAGCCAGATGTCCCTGGAGAAGTAATAAAGACTAATAGGAAAGAGGGACTTGGATCTCATGGGACAAACCGGGGACAGTAGGCAAGAGGTTTAATCCATAAAACCCATTTTGTGCTGCCCATAGACCGCTACTGGAAGATGATTCTTCCCACCACCAGCTGGATTTGGAATCCTACTACACAAAAAAAAAAAAAAGGAGCTGCTAGGGGTAAAGGAAGCAAAGCACCTGCCCATGTTAGAAGACATAGGGTGGAGGAAAAAAACCCCTCGCTTTCTAACTTGCTTCTGTACTTCTCTCCTTTTCCTCTCCACGTGTTTCATTTGGAAAACTGACAGCTGGTAGCTGAGGAGGAATGATTTGATTTGCTCCTGAAGCATAACACTCCCACTGGGAAAAAAGCAATGGAACATGGTGGGACTTTGGGAGCAGAAGCTATACTTGATTTTTAAGGTTTCTGGCTTCAAGAAGCTGTGATTTTTTTATGTCTTTGATGCCTAGTTGCGAGAAGCCATTTACTTGGTGTGTTCTTGCATTCTGCAGAATGGAAGAGCCAAGGATTTTTGGATGAGATGATTTGTCATCTACTGGTCTAGGTGGTGGTTGCTACTGGGCTTTGTGGCTTTGGCTTTTTTCCCTTTCCTTCCCCCTTGCTAACAAGAGAGCAATAAAAAATAAGAAAAAATAAGGAAAAATAAGAGATGTTGACAGTAAGTAAATAAAACCATCCAAGATGAATTTCAGAACACCTGAGAAAAAGTGTTTTTTCCTGAAAACAACAAGAGTGGTTTTTAAAACTGAAAGAAAATCCTCTGTGCAGCTCAGTCCGTTTTAACTGCAACTGCTCTGCGGCTGCTTGGTGGCCATGGGAACAGTAGGACTGGAGTCTCATGCTACTGGGAGAAACTTCTAATAGAGGTTGCCAGCAGAGCCACCAACAAAGCTGCCCCAAGGACAGCTGACCGATGTAAAGAAGACATCGTCCCTCGAGGCTTCAAATTATTGCTTAAAAACTCCCACAGCAGCTTTTCAATGCCATTAATTTAGTCTCCAACTTAACGCTCACCAGCAGCCAGAGGACTACCATGAGCACAGACCTCAAGCAGAGGCATTAGAGCTCTGGGGGAAGATGGTTATCGGCTCCTTAACTTCACCCCAGCATCCGGCTGACCTCATGGGAGACCCGGGCTCTGAAATTCCTGCTGAACTGCGGACCTTCGTTGGGAACCTGCTTTGAAAGGGGACGATCTTCTGTTGTCCGGTCGGCATCAGTGCTCAGTGCTACCGCTGGATGTTTATGAATGTTACACATACGAAGAACATGATGATGCTGAAAGAAATTCCAGATATGTTCCACGGAGCATATGGATAATACCTGTAATTAGAGGATATATTAGAAGATAGAAGTAATAAGCTATTAACTATACATGACAATTAGACACATTCTATATAATGACCATATTTGTGTACAGCCAGCATAGGAATGTGTGCATCGGAAAATGTGCTCATGAGGAAATTCACATGATCCCAGGCTAATTCTTTTTTGTGACATTGAAACGGTAGTTTTGTTGTACCTTTTTCTTTTAATAAGGTTTAATTGCTAGAATCACGTTGCAAGTTCTTTTAGTGATTGCTTTTAGACCTAAAGGACACAACGGATAAAAGGACATTCACATTATTACGTGGTTTTTGAATGTTAATTCATCTTTTAAAGTTTGGGGACATCGTAAACAGAATAGAAGTCTCTGATTTGAGATGAAAAAAAATCATTTAAGGTTTTATCTTTTTCAAAGGCACTGAGAACACAGGCTTTGTTTGTACGGATTTGAACAAAATCCACATTCAGTCAAGAACTAGCAGAAGTTTCTGTAAAAGAAAATGAAATGAAAAGTCAATACATGAAAATAAGATTTTTAATAATGTTTCATCAAAGAGATTTTGAAAACCATTAGCTGTGCATTTCTGGACGTAAACCCGAGGGTGACAACGTCTCTTTCTTCAAGATCAAGGGAAATTCCATCAAGTGCTTTTTATCTCCCGTTGTATACATGTCCCAGTCCCCAAGCTTTTGTACATCTGACACACCATTCCTCATCGTCACGGTATCAACGTGTAGCATCTACAGCTGTGGACACAAGGAAATTTGACACAGTGAAAACCAAGCTCAGAAAAAGACTTAAACCCAGGTAAATTGGGAACTCTACTTCAAATGCAACTCCCAGAACTCATGCTTTCACACAGCAGGAGCGAGCCTGAAGTTGTCCTGAAGGTAACAATGCACACGAGTAAGATACTGGCTCTCATCAGTTTTGTATTAGTTTCTTTGCTCTTTTTTTCAGGTGAGAGATGTTAATTAAAACAAAGTTGAAAATCTCTAAGGTTTTGTGTATGTGTGGGGTTTGGTTTTTTTTTTAAATGTAATCTTTTCTAACCCTTTTGATGAACTGTCTGGAAGAAGTAAGCTGGGTTTATTCGTAAATAATACTTGGTACACTTGTAGCATTACGCCTCACATAACCTGTACAAAAGGTTGTTATTAACCCATATTACAGTTCAGCTGAAATAGAAAAAGGAGTTAACGTACCAACGGTATCTTAGTGAGAGAGCAACAGCCTTAGTCGCAGATTCTGCTAGTTCCTGCCCCCAGCCCTCTGCGTTCCACCGTGGTGACTTCCAGCTGCTTCACGTCCCTTTCCAAAGTTGTCAGCACTGAAAAGTAAAGTCTCATTACCATTAGTATTATGCTTGATACATCTTCAGCGATTTGGGCCTTTGTTTAACATTCAGCCCATAGATTTAGAAATGACTTCCTGATTAGAAATAAGCAATTTTCTCCATGTAAGGATTTAATTCTTCTGAGATTTCTAGGGTTATATTTCAAATGCAACATTTGTCCACGTGCACATAACACACCATGAAGAACTAGCGTAATCCCTTGACCAAACTATTAACAGCTTTTAGTGGGTGACTGGCACTTGCTGTGTCTGCTCTAGCTGCCCGACACGGCAATGCCCTGTGCGTGTGCGCGTGTGTGTGTGGTTCCCAGTGCTCACCTGGGGAGCTGAAAGAGTCCTACAAATCTGTCTGGTGCAACCTGAGACTGGGCACGCTTCTGGTGAGAGACACTGTCTTTTGCCAAGCTAGAAATAATACGAATAGATAACAATTCCAAAATACACAGCTAATTTTTATACACTGTTTGGCTGCATAATGAAATTATAGAAGCCGCATCGGAGGCACGTGCAATTCAAGGCACCCTCTCACGGTGAAGGGGGCAGTGCAGGTGGCAGAGGTTTCCTGCAGAGCTAAGAGCGCTCAGCCCTGACCCTCTCCTCCCGTGGGTTAGCAGGATGTTGGAACCAGGAACCGCTGTGGAAAAGGACCGTCAGGCAGCTGAGAAGAAACATGGACCATCCTCGGCATCCAGCCTGCTTTGAACATGCACCCAGTGCTGAGGCTCTGAATTAATTTCTGGTAAGAGTAACGGTGATCGTGGACCACCTCCTGATTAAACAGTGACAATTACTGGGAACGGATGCTTGTTATGGACAGGATGAAGCCCACAATTGCCAAATTGTTTTCCTCCTCCCCTGTTCATCAAAAGCTGTTAAATTCTAGTTGCACCACACACCACTGAGTGCTCTTTGCAGCTTTTGCTAATGTTGTATCTTTAATATTGTATTTTGTGGACAGATGATTTTTTGACAGTGGCTAAATTTCCAAATAGGCAATAAAAAAAAAATACGAGATTGTATTAGTCCTGAGACAGCAGCTCCAATTCTATAATCTCGTTACTTGATTCCTTCTCACGCAGTAAGTGCCACTGTGAAAGCCTGATAAATTGCTTAATGTTATCATGCTTTAATTTTATGGGTAGCAATCTTGGATTAGTGTCTTTTCTTCAGTGCTGCAATCCGTGCTACATAAAACTTGTGCTGGTTTCTAAATTTCACCTTTGCGTTTTCTCGCTCTTTCTCACTACAAAAGCCCATAGAACATTTTCTTCTGTCAGCCTTTAAAACCCATGTTCTCAAGGTGATGAGTTATTGGACTTCCCTTCTGCCCGTTCAGCGCGTATTAGCTATGAAAATTAAAACATGTATTGAAGGCAATGTTGTTAATATTAACAGTATTGTTTCAAAGGTAACAGGGAAAAATTTCAATATGAAGACGAGAGTTTAGAAACAACAACTAGCAAATGTTTAGTTATTCAAATGTAACTAAAGTCATTTTATGCCTGTAATGATGTTCTGGGTCTGGCTGGGATGGAGTTAGTTTTCTTAATAGCAGTCTGTGTGGTGCTTTGGATCTGTGACCAAAAGAGTGTTGGTAACACACCCATGTTTTGAGTATTGCTGAGCGGTTTGCATAGCATCAAGGCTTTCTTCCTTTTCCTGCTCTGTCCCACCCCAAGAAGCTGGGAGGGGACACAGCTGGGACTGCGGACCCAAGGAACACTCTACCATACAGTGTCATGCTCAGCAGTAAAAACTGGGGGAAAGAAGGAGAAAGGGGAGGATGTTCAGAGTTGTGGCATTGATTTTCCAAAGTAACCGTTACACACAATGAAGCCTTGCTTTCCCCGAAGCCGCTGAACGTCTGCCTGCCACTGAGAAGTACCAAATAAATTTATTTTGCTAAGATAGAGACAGTTTAATAGGTAAACCAGAAGCTATCTCAACCCATGAGTTGTTCTTGGTTTTGTCCTTCCAATTGTCTCCCCCATCCTGCACAGGGGAGTGAGTGAGCAGCTGGGTGGGGGCTCAGCTGCCAGCTGGGCTCAACCCACCACAAATGATGACACACGTGACAGTCACTGTCCCAAATCCCCCACAAAGAAGCAAGCACAGAGAGGCATTACTGGTGGGCACAGGGGGGAAAAGGGTCTTGCTTCTGCACACTATGGATATTCCACATGATCATACTTTGTCCCAGACTCCATTTACCTAAACTAGCGCTTACACCCTTAGTAACACCGGTGCAAAAGCACATGCACTTCTGCAGGCACTATTTCTGAAGAACTGTGATAGTTCAGGCTTTAACAGGAGTGAGGAAATGGGGGACAATGCAGTGTTTTCAAGGCTTTCTTTATTATGCAAGTTTACTATCATCTAAAAACACCACCATATTAAAAACCTAGATGGCAACTTTAGCTCAGAAGCTTGTAAGAACATGTGTTTTCAACCACTGGTACAAAGACTTGGTCTATACTGCAAGAGGCATATTTAAAAAACACTGCTCAGTATAAAAAAAATGTTTCCACGGATCAAATAAATAATTTACAGTGATATGCAACAAAAAAATTATGGAAATCTGACAAAGATTTGAGACAGACTGTTGTTTAGAATTTGCAGTCCTACACAGTAAATTCAGAAGTCTCCCATCATAAGACAGGCATTACAAAAATCAGTGTCAAAAATTACATTTTACTGCTGGACTGTTCTGAAGGACTGCTGCTGTCTAAAGTCTTGGAGGAGCAGTCTCTGAGGACCTCCAAAGAACTCGTGATATCCAGACTTTCAGAAGAAGCGGGTCTACACCCTTCTGTAGAACTGATGATGTCCAAAGTTTTGGAAGAACGGGCACTGTAGCCTTTCGTACTGGCATCTCTCACGACTATCTCCTGCGTGGACGTAAACATTAACGGAACAAAGCCCTCGCTGTCCGCTGTGAGAACAATCCAAGATGAACCTGTGAAGACATATAAACATCTGTTTGTAAGTTTTCCTGTAATTAGGTATGTTTAAGGTATAAAACATATTTCTTCTAAAATTAAAGTTAAATACTTCTGTATTATAGTTTTTCTAGAAAAAAAAAAAGTATGGGGAGATACAGGTGGTATAATCTCAAAAATGAAGGACAGTTAACAGCTACGCAGAAGAGCTTTCTGACCAATTTTGCCACTAGGAGACGAAACTGTAATATAAGCATGCTTCAAATAAGGAGAAGGAATGAAATTCTGATAGAATTCATAAACATCCAGACTTGTTTTTAATTAGGTATTCATAAGCTACTTCCCAGTGCTTAAGCTGTGCAGATACTGTAAAAAGCAGAAATGTATTAAATTAAATGACAAATTAATATCATAAAACCAATTTAGAAACTGCTATTACATAATTTCAATACAATTAATTCCATTAAATACAATGAAGAAATACTGTACTATACTGTACAAACCCCACGTCTCTGGTCCATTTGCTATGTGACTTCACATCGTCATTAGCATTATTTTTACAATTTGAAATCGTTTACTGAATCCAAAACACTGACTTCTACCAATTCATATAAACCAGAAAATTTTCATCCTCGTATCCGCTGAGTTGATGTAGAAATAAAATAGAGCTCGTAGGGGGTGAGGGAATTCAGAGAAACATTTCCAGCTCTTTGTAAATTTACATTACGTAACTTCATGTCACAAGTAAGGTCATGAGAAGACTGGAGCTTAAAACACGCAACCCTTTAATCTTTTGGCTTAATATCTCATTTGGACCAAACTTTAAAATCAATACAATTCAGGAATTTGAAAATACCATTCCCACTTTGTCCATTTATCTAGTAACGTTTGTAAAATTAATAAAGAAACTGACGTTAACACTGTTTGCTTTTAAAATTTATCTAGTAAATGCGTGATGATTACTCATTCCTGGGCAACCAATTCTGTTAAGTTTACATTTTTAAGCTAAAAATTAGAAGTCAAAACTAATGTGGGCAATGGGGACATTTTTCTTGCCAGAAAGAGAAGTTGTACGAATCTTATAGCTCAAAATAAAATTCCAGTCTGAAAAATTAAGAAATCAGTACCTACAAAACTGCCTACCGTTATCACTGCGTATATCACACGCTTCTGGGTTGTGCCACAACATTATTAAAATAGTCACCATGTTTCAATGCAGGCAACTGATCCTGCAATAGGAAAACTACTAAACTAACATAACATAATCGTAAGAACCTTTTCAAGATTCAATTGCTAGTGAATTATCCCACTACAGTTTTACCTAGGTATTGGAATACTAAACATACTCCAACGACTACTTAAAGAAAAACAAAACTTGCACAATGGTAAGAACAACAGCCTTAAGGCTTTGGGACAGCAGCTCAGTAATCTGCAAGTAGGCAGGCAGAAGACACGGTAGGCAAATAGTTGGAACACAGTAGAGAGAACATCTGTAGCGGTGAGAGATCATATCCCAAAAGTACGTTTTCTACCTTTGCCAAAAGCAAGACACTTAGAACTGACACACACACAGACAGGCAGGATGTGCACAGGATGAACAGGTGCCAGCAGAGAAGAGCACAGCAATAAGAAAGGTAGTCTTCTTCACAGCAAAAACTGAAGTGAAATGAACTGTGAAAATTTATAGAGCTACTTTTGCGTTCATAAACAACTACAGGATTTTGCAAAGACGACCAGATGCTGGAACTACAGATTAAAATATAGAAAACTGTATTCCAAAACCACCAGTCAACTCTAACCTCCTCATTACTCTGACTTCTCTATTTAGAATAGCTGAAAACTTAAATAAAATACTGGGTGACAGCAATTTTCCTATATAATTAGCTACTTGCTAAGGGGGCATCAATACGTAGAAGTTTGCTTTTTTCCCCCTTTTTTTTTTTTTTTTTTTTTTTTTTTAATAATTTAAAAATTTTTTTCAGGAAAAGCCCAGAGANNTAAAAAAGTAGAGTTTTTTTTTTTCCCCCTTTTTTTTTTTTTTTTTTTTTTTTTAAATAATTTAAAGATTCTTCTCAGGAAAAGCCCAGAGAAGAATCTTTATGTTATAAAACAAATGAGCGAACTTTTGTTATGTACTCCTTGGGTTTTTTTCCAGATGGGATTATGCATATTGCTACTGCTTACTGAGAATGTCGCATGTGTTTAAAGTGTTTGCATTATTGGATAATTACAACATACCATGTTGCATTTCTACAAGAGAGAGATTGAATATCTGCTGGACTATATTTAGATGGAGTTTACCACCACAAAGAATAACAGCTCGTCTTTCATCTGAATCGCTTCTGGAAAGCTGCTTCTGTAAATTCAAGAAAGAATCATTAGATACCGTGATGTATATTTAAGCAGAGATGTCAAAATGGCATTAATCAAAACAGGATCACAGACATGCTTTCAACTACATCATTTAAAGAAAGTCAAATGCTACATTCATTCAGACCCATTTGCAAGATTTATACTTTAAAGTCTCAGCTCTCAAACAGATGATCTGTGAGTGACATCAGCAAGTAACTGTGCTAATTCAGCATGTGTCAGAACAACAGGAGAGGAAATCGTACGCTGCTGCTGAAGAAACCATGAGCTTCACCCACAAGGCAATCCTGACTCTCACCCTCCCACCTGCGAGGGACATTTTCCTGGGGAGTCTGTAAAGCTGCAGGTTTTCCATCCTCCTCCCTCCCTGATGCACAATTTAAGAAGAGGTGAGAACTCCTGCCCATGAATGTTTGGGACGAGGAACGGACTAACAAATCAGAAGGGCTTGTTTGTCTCACCTCTGACCATCACTGCCCCAAGCCTTAAAATCCAAAAAGTGTCTTCAAAGAATATCCCCCATGGGGCAGAGCAAAGCATTTTTAAAATCTGCAAAAGATCAGTTGTTAACCAAAACTACAAACTCTGTCTTTGCGTAGGATAAAATTCACACAACCACGTCACTTCCCAGGGAAGCCTCGATAACATCTCTGGGTCACGACAAATCCACGATAAATTCTAACCCCTTTTCCATGCTGTGGACGGACCCATCCATCCACAAGGAGGGTACACATGGTAGGGGGGAGGTTGGAGATGCACACATGCATCTCCTGCACTGATGAACTCCTGCCCTCTCAAAGACACTGCTTATTTGGGACATTTTAGGTTTCCTCAACATTTTGTAAAATACAGCTAATAACTTGGGCAGTAGAGAAACAATCAGGGCTCAGCACACAAGGTGAGGATCCCCGTTCGCCTGTTAACAATTTCTGAATCAAACATACTCTGACTAAAGTTAAAACACAGCATTTCCTGCCAGACTTTCCAATGCCACTTGTAATTCAGAAGTCAAATGCTTTTCTTGCCACAAATAACCAGTGAGCAAAATATGTAGGTAAAATTGTAGCATTACTTTAATTTGCAAAGCTCCCCCACGCAAGTGTAACTCAGTTTCAAACTATAGGTAAAAAAAGAGAGTTGAATATAAAAACCTAACAAAAATTTGTGCTACCTCAAATTAAGTAGGCTTCTAAACAAACACCTCAGATAAACGAGACACCAGACTTGCTGAGGGAAACCTTCACTTTTCAGAGTAATGCCCCACATAAAATTAAGAGAGCTAGAAAAATTAAGAGTTATTACAATTATTAAATGTTTACAATGGAAAACAGTGAAGAGAGTGAGGGAGTATGATCTAGGACCTAAGAGTTCAATGCTACAAAAGTTGAGAATAATAATTTTTTTGCAATAATAAAGCTGAAAAAGAAGGGAAAATGGCAGTTTAAATGACTTAGAATATTGACTAAGGCTTATTAATGTGAATTCTAAGGGAGGCCGAGTAGATTTGTGCTGTGTTTTGATAATCAGGCAACTTAAACTTTCTAGTATGAGATTTGGAATTGCCTTCTTTCAGCCAAGAAAGCGTCTTTCACATGAAATTTGATTTTAAATCCATTTGTAAGCTATGTTAATGGAATTATCTATTGTGTCCCTAAGGGTCTCTTTGCTTCTCAGATGGTGCTTTCAATACTAATTAGCAACATTTCAATTTCAGAGCCAAAGCTTTTTTGTTGTTTTTTTTTATTATTATTATTTTTGTTTCAGTCTCCATTATTTCAGTTGTCCTCACAGGAGGACGGGAGATTGATACCAATTCCCATACACGGAAATTTTCACTTGTCTAAATTTCTAAACAGAAAGCTTCAGAAGTTGCCTAGGAAAAACATTACCTTCCTAGAACTTCACACAAGTCTTTAATTTTGCAACTGAACTGTCAGGCGTGGGTTCTCTGGTGTCCCACCAGCCCCTGTGCAGACGGAGAAGGTACGCCTGCCTGGGTCAGAGCCAACGAGCTCAGCCCAGGGCGAGGTGGGGACAGGGAGCTGCACATTGCCAAATACCACATTGCTTCAAAAACACCGAAAGCTAACAGGGTAATGGGACTTGTAACATTAGTCCCACCTACAGGAACAGGACGGAAATCTAATCTTATTAACCATTATGTGATAACGGTCTTTCCCCACACACCCCCCGCCCCCCCCAGAAATGCTCTGGTTTTACCACTGGTACAGACAGCTGTGCAAGAATGAAAGCACTACTACAGCATCCATCTGAAATGGCAATAATTTTAAATGCGTTAGTTTAAGTTTAGTTTAAAAAAAATCTGAAATATTTGCCTCATTCTATCTCCCATCAGAGAAAAATACAAATATGTAGCTTTAAAAGAACTGTAAATAGGGATTGAGATGCAACTACAGGAACAGTAGGGAAGAGGGACAACAAGAACAAGCCAGGCTTACGTAAAGCCTAAATAAGACTCCTATCGGATTCACTTGTATGCAGTGACATCATTCATATGTACCAAATTTGCACACACTAAACATTCATGCATGTGATCTGACAAGCGTTCCTGTTTTAAATCCATACAAAGAACATACATCCATAAACAGATTTTATCATTAAGGCTTCCAATATTAAAATTACCTGGCAGGTGATGTTAATAAAAGAGGGTTCCTGAGAAGATGGGTACACTGGAAGATTTTTCTTCCCAGATTTTAGCAGCTCAGTTAATTCACAGAGATGATGCTGTAATTCTGTGAAGTTACCAGACAGTTTTTCCATGTTTTTCGAAAAGTAACTCGCCTCCTTTTCACTTAGTAGGTTATTCTTGTAAGAATTTGGTATTTTGGAAGCTGCATCTGCCTGCCTTTTTGGAGATGTTGGCTTGTTAGAAAATGCCAGTGATGTGGCGGACAGTGTCACAGTCCGATTAACTGGTTCGGCATCAAGAGGCTCAACACCTGGAGGAAAATTAATGGAAATCTTTTTATCTTTGAGGTCACTCATGTTCAACAACAAGCTTTGTTCATAAACAGGACTTTTAATTTCTTCAATGAGTTTCCTTCTGCTGGTAGGGGACTGAATGGCAGCACGATCTGGTATCAAGAGTCCACGGCTGAGAGAGTGAACATCTGTAGAGAGATCATGAGGTATGTTTGAAAGGTTCAAATTGGAGCTCCCATTAACTGATCCAGATGTTGAAGGACTCATTTCAAATATTAGTTCCTTAATCATCAATCGGATCATATACTTGTCTGATCTTGAAGAGGGAAGAAATGCAGGGTCAGTGAATTTTTGTCTTCCAACCAGTATCAGTAATAATTTATTGGTCAAGAAGCACAAACCCTTTGGTTTCTCATTTTTCTCTAGCTGAATTTGTTGAATATTGGGTAAATTGGATGAAGTCAGCGAATAGACTAAAATAACGTTGCAAGTATTGGAGGCAACCGATACAGTTTGAGTTTTGGGGTCAAAAGCCATTATATCAGGAACCAGAATACCTGGGATGCTAACTTTTTTGGTGGAGGTAACCTTTCTTTCAAAAGTCACCAAGATGAGATGTGAAGAATCTTGGCCACTTCCCGTTAGGTAGTCCTTGGGCCTCAGATGAAGAAGAGGACTGGAATCAGCACCCTGCTTGCTAGAAAGTATGTGAGTTAGATCCACAGGAGATGTAACAACAGACAAGGGCTTCTCAGAGTCCAGTGACTTTTTCCCTCCATCCATGGAATACTCTTCCTCACCGCCTAAGCTGGACTGTGAGGGGAAGGACTCCGTTTCAATGCTCGCTGGAACTTCAAATGCAACACCAGCATTTAAGCCACAGATCTTGTCTAGAGGAAGCTCAGTGGCAACAGCAACTTGGAAATTCAGAGTTGCTTCTACAGCACAGATGTAGCCTCCCACATCAAAGATCGGGCAAAAAGAACAAGGATTCAGTGTTTTCTGAGCATCATCCCAAATATAAGAATGAAGGGCACTGCCTACCCCCACTACTAAGCGACTGCCTTCCTCTGTCCAACAAGCACAGTGGATGAGACCGCTGCCTTTAATATCCGCTTTAATTCTGGAGTTGTTGAGATGAACAGAGTGTAAGACGGAGGCATCCCGTGTGGTTAGCACAGCCAAGATCTCCTTCTTCGGATGCCACACGCAGCCTTGGGGGAGCACCGGAAACGGCTCGCTAATGTCGCATATCTGAGAAACTAAGAGCTTATTTCTTTCTGTGATATTAAAACAGAGCTGCCAAACGGTGATATGCTTTTTATGTTGAACAGCGAGCAGAGCTGGGGCATCAGGGGGACACGGGCCCCAATACAGTCCATGGACATGTTCAAACTGACCGACAACACTTGAGTCACCAAATTTTGGTTCTCCATTATGAAGGTGTAAAGAAGTTAGTATCACCTGTTTCCCATCCGTCCAGGCAATACCATGCACAGGGTGAATTGCTTGGTATAAGGCATTAAGGCCAGTTCTCAGAAGCTTTGCTTTTCCTAGCTCCATGACTTTTAATGCGAGACATCTAAACAAATTAGAAAGGAAAAAAAAATTATTGTAGAGGATACAGGAGAACACCTGTATGATTATTTAGCTTATGACTCTGCCAATGCTGGACTCTCTCTTGCAATGAAGTCAATATACACATAATGTCCATCTATGCTTAATCCCCAACCATAGAATTTTTTGTTTATGATGTTTCCACAGTGAAATGCAATTTTAAGGGAAAGAAACTTTTTGGTTTACATAGGCTTAGTCTGACGCATTTTCATCCTAACACCAGTTCTTTCATTCTAATTGACAGGCTGCCGCTTCTCAAAATATTTTCAAATTACTTCAGTATCAAAAATTTTCAAAATATCGCCTCTCACTCTCAGCTTCATGGACCATTTGTGATCAGATAAAGTAATCCCTTACAAGTATAACCAAGCATTAATGCATTATCTATAAATCTGATCCTGTATTAAGTGGGTGAGAACGAGGCATTTGTATGGTTATTCCAGAAAGCTCTCTAAAAAAAGCAGATGCAATTTTGAGGAAAGTTAGGATCAAAGCAGATTTTTCTGAGGAAATGCATGAGAAAAGAATTTAAAAGAACTTAGAAGACAGGAGAGGGACAGACTCATCTACCCCAGCCATGAGTCATATAATGATTGCATATGAATAACTCACAATCTTCAACATCCTTGAAAACAGTGTCAGACTTCACAAACCATCTTTTAGGTCACTACTGTTTGAGGGTAGAAGGGATGAAAGTAGCAGGCACCTGACTGTGCCTGCAGACTGGTATTTACTAATATGGATACCTGAATATCCATACAAAAATATACATGCATTTTTAAACACTTTTAAAGAAATATCTGCAGTAATTCTGGGGACATTTTTATTGTTTGGATATTGCTTTAGGAGTACTTATTTTCATAGTGTTCTGCAAAGTAAAAATTACCGGTTTATAGGTAGAAAATAAAACCACAGAAAACCTTCATTCTACTATTTTTGAAACAACGGGTTACATGATTTGCCCAATGTCTCAAGAGAAGGCTTTTCAGTTCTCGCTACATAACACCTTCAAAGGGGAAACTGCCAGCAATCATTATTTTCCGTCATCGGTAACGAAGTGCCTCGGACATCCAGAAGCCATATGCAAGGCACCAAAACTTCTGAAGTGTTCAGGATTTTACACATATTTCTAGGTTTTGAGCTGTGAGCAATCCCTACTCTGTGCACAGAAGCCAATTCAAAGGAATTGATGTTTTCCTCACTTAAGATTCTCTGTAGAATTTGGCTGAGCTGCAAAGCCATGGCACAAAATGAGTTGCAGCTTTAACAGAAAAACATAAAAAACAAGAAGTTTTTGAGAAGGTCAAATTGTCAAACTGGAAGGGTTTGTCACAATGTGCAGGGCCTGGCACTACTCGGTATTTTAATTAACTATTTGTGGATGACCCCAAACTTGGAGGAAGGGGACTGGAAGAACCGATTTCAGAGACTAAAATTAGATAGAAAAAGTTATGTTATGATAACCAAGATAACTTCTTCTCAAACTAGCAAGTGCAAAATAATATATTTAGTAAAGAAAAAAAACCAAAGACGGATACGTCTTCAGGAATAATTCCGTGGGTAGCAGTATAGCAAAAAACGATCTGGCTTACAGTGGATCACAAATTGAGTATTTCAGTAATGTGAGAATGTTACCAAATAAGACTATTCTAGAATGCTTTTAAGAGGGATGCCATACACAATGGAGATAATTACCTCCCTTCCTCAGAGCTAACAGTATCTCCACTGGAGTACTCAACCTAGTTTTGAGTTTAACAGACCAAGGATGACGGAAATGCTTAACAGAGCTCAGGGACCAGCAAAACATGAGAAGTGGGTTCACTTAGTTTGGAAAAGATTGTGAGTGGAAACTTGCAAATACCCAGGAGGCTGCTGACAAGAGAACACTGATCCATTGTTCTGCAGGTCTGCTCTGGATAGCACAAGATAATAATCAGCTTAGTTTCAACAAAGGAGATTTAGGTCAGCTATTAAGGAAAAATTCTACCTGTAAACAATAGCTAAGCACTGAAGTGGGTTACCTTGGAGAGGGGAAGAAGGTACTCCATGAATTTCATAACCTGTAAGAGCCAATTAAGTAAATGTCTGTCAGGGGTAAGTTTAAGTACAGTGGATCCTGCCTCACAGTGAGAGAGCACTCAAGATACTTCCCAATCAACTTCTGCACCATCTGCCTGGTTCTCCTCTAAACTCCAGTATAACCAACCTCAGTCTCGTTAAGCAACCGCCACTTGTGGGAAAACCAAAACCTATGTTGTTTGTTCTTTAGGACTCTGAATCACACATACGCTGCTGGGCGATACTTACCAACGGAAGGGCGATGATAACGTGCCTCCTAAGATACGCTCAGATGCTAAGCTTCCTGGGCCATCTGGATAGCTTCCTCCCATGCAAGAGACATTTCACGCTATCCCAAGCAGACCTGGAAAAGCAAAAGCAGCAGGTCACCCACCGGCCATTGCGCTCCAGCCACCTGGTGCCCAAAACCGCCCTCCCTCAGCCCACCGCCACTTCCAGCCACACAGGCCATGGATATTCCATGCTTCCAGCCACGCAGGCCACGGTGCCCAGGGCGTCAAGGTGTGCCACC
>VYXH01005291.1:452868-495322 GCA_013397275.1 Burhinus bistriatus
AGGTTGAGTCGCCGGTGTGGGGGTGGCCCATCGTGTGAGGACGCCTGGCGACTCGGGCATCAGCCCTGTGACTGGCCTGGCCTTGCTACCAGGGGCCAGTTGACCACCCCCCCCAGCCCGGGCCGCGGGGTGGTAAGGTAGATAGTTCCTGCGACCCGGCAGGTGGGACACTGCTCTGAACGCGAAGCCTGCAAGTTTCAAGAGTTATTTGGATCCTTCTGCACAAGATAAAGATGCGAGATGAGATATGTACCTGCTTTGTTTTGTGTTTGGTTTGGTTTTTTTCCTTGGGAGGTCACGCTTAAGTGAAGAAAGCATATAAATATGATACAGAACTACTCCCGTACAACTTCTTTGGTCCTGATTTATTGCACTGGGCATAACTTCTAAGTCTCTGAGGCCTTTTTAAAGTTAATTATTTTGCAAGACTGTGCCACTTTGTCACTACTGAGTACTGCAGAGCAGTCTGGTCATCGTACAGTTTTTGAAACTCGTACTTTTGACAGGATGTTGAAACACTGGAAAAGGTGCCTTAAAGAGCTGCCAAAGGTGTGAAAAATATGCTTGAAATGGTTGCAAGGTCAAATTTGTAAGTAGCTCAAACTTACTGAAAGAAGAACACTAGGTGGTGACTTGGCTATATTGCATGAGTGCCTTTGCAGAGAAAAAATCAGAACTAAAGAGTTCTTGTAAGTTAGTGAGGGAAGGTTTACCAAGAACCATGGACGAATTCAAATAATTAAGACACAGCTGGAGTTTCATTGACCACTAGAATAAACTACCAATGGAGCACATCTTCTGCATGCATCTTCAAGTTGAAACTTGGTGACTTTCAGGGACATATTACTTAAATGCAGTTTTTGCGGCAGTCAAGACAAATTTCAGAGCTCAATACATGGGTTTTAGATGCAGGTGAGGATATGTATGCATCTGTGGGTTACAAGGTATAATTCCGTGTACTGTCTCAATCCAAAAAAGGTCAATGTAATTTGACTGTTCTATACCTGACAGGGCACCTGCAAGATGCTGAAAGATAGGTGGGTGTGTTTTAAGGACTGCAAGGAGTAAGAACTCTCTTCTTTTACGTGATTATACTGGAAAAGGTTTGTGAAAGAGAAATTTCTGCCATTCCAACTGAAAGTAGTTAGTTTCCAGCTATCTTTGGAAGCTTTTTCAGCAAAGGAGAAGTGGCCATGGGATAAAGACAGGGATGGCTGGAGGTGGAGAACAGGATTTGTTTGAACTGTTGTATTTTTGAAATGAGAGTCTTTCTGCCAGCTTCAGGCACTTGATGCTGTGAGTTGCAGTAAATAAAAAAAACACGTTTTGAGATAATGAATAGATTTCTAAGGTTGCATTTTTAGTCTAGAAAGATAAGCAGTGGACCCAAATGCCATCTTTTCTGTGTTGCTCCACAAGTACACGCTCTCATGTGTATGAGAATTTACCAGAAAATGAACAAACACGGTTTTGGTTTCTCCTCTCTATTTTCCTTTTCTCTGTCATTAACAACAGGCAGGGTGCACCTGTATAGAGAACAATCCAAAACTAGCCCAGAATTGAAAAGGAAATCTGAAAAATTTCCTGTAGAAATCTACTCTTATGTTCACAGTATATGTTAATATACTCTCGGGGTTAGTGCCTTAGTATATTATGCCTCTCAAAGAGGTGAGCAGACATGAGCCCTCCTGGAGAGATGGCAATGGCAGCCATTTTATTTGCTCTTGTTCTTTTAGCTCTGGGAAGTACACACTTAGCACAGTTCTAAGAACGGAACAGTACTAGGAATTTCTGCTCTCTCTTGCCTGTGCCTGTGTCGCACCTGGTGGGTTGGTAAGGGTTGTTTTCCAGGTTTCCAGTTCAACTCCCTTCTTCTCTGTACAGGACTGCATATGCTTCAACACTCAACACTGTATTACAGCAGTTATTGGCATAGAAGGTGCCTGGGGTGCTTGGTCCTGCGCATGGCAGAGGGTAAGATGACGGCTGTGCTTTCAATCTCATTCTTCCTATGGATAACAAATAAGACTGACTGAAAGATGCACCTCCTAAGGCACTAATGATATGCCCTGTGATTTTTTTAGATTGATGGTGATGCGGTTTGAAAGTGCTGTCAAGCCATCTATAAATAAGAAAACTTTTAGGGCCGTGTTTCATCAGTGAGGCTGGCTCTGCAGCGTTTTACTCGGTGCCCGGCACCGGAGGGTCAGCTCTGGGCTCTTCCCCTTGTGTTTAAGGCAGAGTTAGCCACCAGAGGGCTTTACTAGACAGTAACAGTTTGCTGAGTATAATTATATTCCTGTAATCTCACAAAGAGTCTTGTTTAACAGTAATGATTTAACATTTTGCTCTTTTCATATAAACTTAAATTGGCATCCATATTAATATACAGACATAAACATTTAAGAATTGTTTTATCGGGTGGAGAGACAATAACTTAAGAATGCCTCAGAAGATCTTTTCACATTAAATGTTTATTTTTGTTTCCTATGCCTATAATTATACAAGTAAATATTGTTAAAGACTCTGATTTTCATCATGTAAATTCTCTTATATGTATAAAGGCTAATTGTGTTCTACAAATGAACCAAAAATATCGGCAAAACTTGTAGTTATTTGCAAATGTGTAAAATATGGTCAGTTGTGTGATATTTTGATTGAAATGGAATTGTCTCAGCCTACAAGAGTGCTGGGATAGTGTGTAACTAGTTATTATTGCACCTAGGTGTTTATTTCCATGCCCAACAGTGTGTATCTTACTTGTGTAACCACAAGCTGGTTATTTCGCAATGTGAACAGCATGAAAATTGCTGTAAGCTACTTGGCCAGCAGCCACTAGCCATGGCTAGTCACACAACCATGATGTGCATAGCCACAACGATGATTTCTCAGTAGCTGTAATGCTAATAAACATCTCTTGTTTTCTTTCTTTTTTCCCCCAGACTTTTCAGGCTGTCTACTGCTGATATATATGATGCATCTGTTACTTCAGGGATTTAAAGGATGCAGATCCCCTTAGGAGATGTATATAAGGTAGAAACAGGGCAATGAAATTATGCAAGGAAAAGTGTTTAAAAAGCTGAAATTATAGAAGTCGTTTCCTATGGTCATGCTCATTTAAAGCACACATTTTGTCTTTTAAAAATATGTGCTTACATTGAGTCAGGCTTATGCTTAAACACTGAACGGTTTCACAAATCTGTTCTCAGTCCCTGCACTGAGAACAGATTTGCGCTCTCATAACTTAATTTGTTGTATCATTTGGGCGTCTGCTTTTTAAATTAGTTTGATACACAACATTAATAAAAATATAGGATAGTCTGAGAAAGAAGAGTTATGAATACCTGTTAGAGGGAAAGAATGGCAGGGAAAGAAGGTGAAATGGATGTGATGGGGAGACATGCTGTAGAGTTATTATTTATGCACTCTGTAGATTTTTTCTTTGCTCTTGTTGAATATGTACACATTCAAAGAACGTAATGTTATAAGGGAAAAGAATAATTGAAGATACTTCCTGTTAACTTCATAAGTGTCATTTTTTTAAAAAAATATATTTAATCCAGTTTATGGACACTACTGAATGAGCAAGTTGATCTCATCATGATATTTCTTAATGGGAAAACTTAATGAGGCACTGTCATGTAATTTAGACCCCCAAAATGTGATGTGGTAAAGCCTAAGATCAGTAGCTAAAAGGTACAGATGTTTTATGTGCTTTTTGCTATTAGATTAAAAATGTTTCTTCTTACTTTTGGGAGGTGATTAGCGATAAAGATAATACATGAGGAGCAATTTTGCAGAGAATTACCTAGACCCGAGTCAATATCATGCTGTAACAAGAAGACAGACATCAATGTGGGATGTGTGAACAGGATCATTGTGTGCGAGACACATGAGTATCTTGTCTGTTCTGCTTGGCTGAGTAAAGCCAGAAGGGGTCACAGTATTTCCATAGTGTAGGCAAAACTGGATTTTGTGCTCTATAGTGCAACGTCTTGCAAGGGGTTCCTTGTGGCTCCGGGCTTTGAGGAATGGAGAGAATCAGTGAAAATTTTGGGGATTAGGACAGTGACAAAGTGAGTGGAATTTACTGCTTTTCTCTGCAGCAGTAGCTACCACACTTCATCTCCTAAAGCAGCTACCACTCCATGTCTCCTGAAGCCTGCCTTAGCAGGCTGGACTTCCACAGGTCCAACACTTCGCTGGTTGTTGTAGAGTCAAAGGAGACATAGGCTGTTGTCCAAATTAGTTTTCAAATAGTTGATTGTTATCCACACCGGGAAGAAGGCATGGGCAATGTAGAAAATATACAGGGATGTTTTGTCACCCCCTGCAGTTGTTCACGCTGTGACAGCCTACTTTTTTTGTATGTAAAAACCTACACCAGTGCTTTTTCTATGTTTGAAACAGGCTTTCAACTAAATTCTACTAACTGCTGCAGTTTAAGAAAGATACTGAATGCTAGCATAGGGCAGAGTAACAAGAGGTCCAGGGTGGATGTCTATGAGAGAAACTGAAGGAGTGGTATAGCTTAGAGAAAAGAAGACTACAGGGGGATGTAATGGACATAACAGTTTTCAAGTATTTAACAGGCAGCTGCAAAAGACAAAGGACATAAACCATGAATAGTCAAAATCTCTGCTCTGAGGCAGGAAAATGGACCTTCCAGTCCACCAGAGTAAAGCTCTATGTGAAACTAATGTGCTGCATTGCTGTGAAAGTGCCAGGAATTAAAAATTAGTCTCCTGACTAGTCACACATTTTGTCATGTACCATAAATAACATGCAAAATGACAAAAACATGTATATTAAAAAATCAGATAGCCTTTTGAAAGTATTTCTGTTTTAAAATTGATTTGGGTAAAAGAACTATGTTGTAAATAAGGATTTTTTGATATGACAGTGTTCCTTTGGAATAATCTTTCCAAGGACATTTTCAGGCATACCTCTTCAGAACAAATAATATCTTCTTTTAAATTACACATCCTTGTGACTGTGGTTAGTCTAGAAGCAAGCTAATACACAAATCACATCCTTACAGATATTTAACAATATCATACCAGAGAGATTGTTCAAATCTTAATCTTTCTAGTAGGCACCTGGAGTTCCCTTTTACTTGTGCCACCATATATAGATAAGTTTTCTCCTTCTTCTCACCATATCTTGCTATGAGAACCCTTTCTTGTGGCAGTGAACAATTCAGTCCTAGATACTTCTATCTCCTACTGTTGCATTTTCTGTTTTCCTTTTACGGAACTAATCTGCAAAAGCACTGGTTCTTTCATCTTTGCTACTTCATAGGTTAATCTTGCATTTCAGGCCCACTGGTATCATGCACAGTTTTATTTTATGCTATTAACAGGTACAAGTGTTTTGAGATAACAGTGTATCAGTGTAGATCAGCGTAGCTACGTTTTGTGTTGATAACAATATCATTGATATCTAAATAAAATGTTAATAAAGAAAGGTAGACATGGAGATGGAGATGACAGCTGTATACAAGTTACATGAGCACAAGAATATTTACAAACTGAGTGTGAAATCGTGCCTTGTTTGAAGTTCAAGGGAAATTTTGACAGAAATTTGCAGTGGAGCCAGTACTTTGACTTCTACTTTTTTTGACTTATTTGACTTATTTTTAGGTGAACTAAGTTTCTGAGGGAAGGATAACAAGGGAAACAATTAGCGTCATACTTGCAAATCAAATTGTGACTAGTTTGTTAATTGTTGGTTATCTATGGTAGGTAAAATGTAAATAAATGCAATGAGCGTTATTGTAAAATGCACTGAAGTGTTAAACTTAAAAATAAATTTATTGATAATTACAGAGACACAGAATTCACTGATGGATAAAAAGTATGAGATAAGACAGTAATGGGCGTGTTAGTAATTCATTGATGTGACTTAAGAATCATGATGCCTTCTCCACTATGCTGGCACAACTGTGCAGCTGAGCTTTAGGTTGAATTGAGAAACTGATCCACTTTAGAAGTGTTTTGGTAGGTATTTTTAGCCATGTAAATTTTTGCATTATGCATTTCCATCCAGTGACTGCAGGATGAATGAACAGGGGTCAGTGGAGAATGAAAAGCCCTTTCACCAGTATCGCTGTGGAAAACTTCACCTCAGCATCCCACAGCTAAATTGCAATTAGGACACTAGAGCTTTTCTTACATGGCAAAAGTTTGGGGGTTTTGGTTTTGTTTTTTTTTTTGATTGCTGAAATTAGTACATAATTGTGAATTTTCTACTGATTTTTTAAATAGTTTGTGGACTGTGTCTTTCTGTACTGTACTGCCTTTTGTATTTTTGAAATATATTAAGTACGTTTGATTTGAAGGAAGTGACTGTTGCCTCTAAAGTGAAGTAATGGTTTGCATTTGTCTGGAGTTTTGGTTCATTTTTGTCTGTAGTATTACACGGTAGTGTTTAGATGTACTGCTCTCCTGGCTGCGTAGTCCCCTGTCTGTTAAGATATCATGGTGCCTGCTGACAAGTGGGATGGATCCTTGCCAAAGGACAGAGGTTGTCGAGTACTAGTGGTTTGAACTGGCAAGTCTGTATAACACCGCAAATGTCACCTCCTGTGCAGGAAGTCTTTCTGTGCCAGGACTCAACTTTGGCACCACATGCCTCCAAACATTTGATCACACCTGGCTGTTCACACATATGTGTCAAATAATAGTGGAGGAAAGGGAAGCATAAAGTTCAAGGACAGTATTGGCTCACTGCAAGCAGAGGCTGGATTGCACTGAGCACTTTTGAAACTCATATGAGAGGTACCCAAATGTCATTAGCTGGGAGATAATGGCAGTCCTCTACTTGTCCATTAGATAACAGCACCAGCAGGGAAGTACTGAATCTCAGCAAAGTGAGTTTGCATTTAACATAAAGATTGTGCAATTGCCTCAGTCTGTTAGAAAAATGAAGCCGTAATATTGACTGATTATCATTATATATAAACATATAAAATGCCTATTAACATATAAAACACTAACACTAATTTCTGTTGTGTGGGACAATGGAAAATAAATTCATACTTTCAGGTGTGAAATTGCATAACCCCTGGGATTTACCTCGCCTGACTTCACATGCTTAAAAATTAGGTCAGATGAGTCTAGGTCTAAAGGACTGAACTGTTTCGTAATTGCAATCTGGTACTATATGTTGGGGTTTTAAGAACAAGTTAGATAAATATCAGGAGTTACTTAAGAATAATTGGCACTGTCTTGGGTTACAGAAAAGGACTCTTCAGCTACATATTGCATGGGGAAAATGGTCCAATGTTTGTGGTTTTCTGTTAAGATAGGAAAACCTGAAAGTAAAAATGGCTAAAAATATGTTCATTGTCCAAGCTGCAAAAACATAGATAAAAATGAGAATCAGGGGAAAGAAAGTTAGGCTTGATGATACTATTTATACTATTTCAGTGGTTGAAAATATATTAAAGGAAATTGATACTTAAGATTTTTCTCATGAGTATAGATAATAATATTCTGGAGTAGTAGAGGAAAAAAGGGAAGAACTAGTTGAGGGTCAGGCAGGGCCTGCTTATACACTGCCTCCAGTGATCTCTCACTTTTTAGCTATTATAAAGCATATCAAAGTAGTATTTCATTGTGCAAAGGCAGCATCATAGATTGGCCAGCAGAATTTCAGCTGACTTTGATTTTGTTGCATTTAATTTTTGTATTGTTTTATTATTGTTCTTCCAAAATAGTTTTCAAAATCAAAAAAGAAAAAGCCTGTCTGGCATATAGAACTTCCATTGTTCGCGTTTTCTCAAGGAGTGGGTCAATACAAGAAATCATGAAGAGAAAGCAGACTGCTGCATGCTTTTAAGTAAAGATACACCAACTCCTAAAAGTATACTAGGATCCATATAAATGTGCTGGATAAAGATGCAGAGTAATTAAAATGGAAATTTAGACTTTCTGGTATGTTGTTTATTCCCCACAGGGGAAATGTTTTGGAGGAGCTGGTACACCATTTAGTCTTCTGAGCACTACTGGTGTGGCATACTGAGTGTAGTCATTCTGCCTTGACTTCTACTTTAAGCTCCCAGTCTTCCTAGCTTTCCTCTGATTTAATTGCAGAAGACAGACTCCCCTCCAGGGTGACTCTGGACAAGAACCTAGCACCAGTAGTCTCGTTATTCTTCCAGAGGAGCCTGTCCTTTCTGCTGGTGAAATAAGGAGCCTAAAAGAGGGGGTTAGTGCCTTCATGAAACTGAGGTGAACAACTCCCTTTTTTCTAAACTGATCGATTTTGGCCCTATAAAATGGCGCTTCTGGAGGACGGTGAATGCTTCTCAGTCTACGCTTTTCTCCTTTTCACAGCCTACTGTCTGCTCAACTTGTTTAGTACAAACTCTGTCTTTCCACATGCCTTTATCACTGTGCAAAAAGCTTCTGTACAGCTTGTGCTTAATAGAACAGTCGTCTTATATCTCTCTACTTCACTGATTCTCCATCTGTTCTCCATCCAAACCAAAACTGACAATTTATCCTCTGCTTTGCATAAATCTCTTCAGCCTTCTTCCAGTGCTTTTATTACTTTCAATTTTAACTTTACAGCCCTATGATAGACACTATATAAGGTAGTTCTGCAGTGCACTGCACTCCTAAATCATTACCTGAAACCAAATATTTCTTCATTCAATTGTTTTCCATTTTTAAGTGCATGTATATGATTTAAACACTTATTTTCAAATATATGTACATAATAGTGTATTCAAAAATGGGGGGTCAGTGCTATTCTTTAACATAATACAATTTTAATTGATATATAGTCTATTTTTCCTAAGCCTTCCTATAAAACTGTAAGTGTCCAACGAGATGAACTGAGGTCCTCATTTGTTACCAGGCTAGTTGTGCTGGGTGATGATAGCACCTTCAGGCAGATTAGTTCCTACTTGTAGTCAATAACCCTTGAATCATACAGCAGGGGAAAACAATGTCACCAAAGTATAACAAATCCAAAGCTTCATTAGGCATTACAGAACTAAGGAACTAAGTTTTTTACATGTCTCGCCAGTTATACCCTGAAATTAATTGTTTTGTCATTTAAAAGTTTATTTACCTCTTTTCATCTCCACCAAACCAAACTTCGATAGCTGTTCAAAGAAGCTCCTTTCACTCCTCTTCTTCTCAACATTCAGATTGTTTTATAGAAGAGTAATACAGGAAAAATTAAAATGGTAGTATGACAGGCTGACAATGACATGTCTAGTGATAATTACAAGTTCTAAGGCATCTTTGATTCCTAGATACTTGTTGATCTCTGTTAGTTAAGATTTTCACCTTCTCAGAATTCCCCTTTTGGCTGTTGCAACAGTGCTAAGGCATGAAGATGACAAAAGGTTATTTCTGTAGCAACAAGGAAGACCTTGTGAATAATCACGGAATCACGGAATTTTTTAGAGTTGGAAGGGACCTCTAGAGATCATCTAGGCCAACTCCCCTGCTGATGCAGGAATGCCTAGAGCACATTACTCAGGACTGCATCCAGGCGGGTCTTGAAAATCTCCAGAAAAGGGGACTCCACCACCTCCCTGGGCGGCCTGTGCCAGTGCTCTGTCACCCTCACTGTAAAGAAGTTTTTCCTTATGCTTGAATGGAACTTCTATGTTCCAACTTGTGCCCGTTGCCCCTCGTCCTGTCACTGGGAACCACTGAAAAGAGTCTGCCTCCATCCTCCTCCAACCCACCTCTTAGATACTTATAAGCAAGAATAAGGTCTCCCCTCAGCCTTCTCTTCTCCAGGCTAAAGAGTCCCAGCTCTCTCAGCCTTTCCACATAAGGGAGGTGCTCCAATCCCCCAGTCATCTTTGTTGCCCTACGCTGGACTCTCTCCAGTAGTTCCCTGTCCCGCTTGAGCTGGGGAGCCCAGAACTGGACACAGTATTCCAGTTGTGGCCTCACCAGTGCCGAGTAGAGGGGGAGAATGACCTCCCTCGACCTACTGGCCACACTCTTCCCTATGCAGCCCAGGATTCCATTGGCCTTCCTGGCGACAAGGGCACATTGCTGGCTCATGGATAATTTACTATCTACCAGGACCCCCAGATCCTTCTCCTCAGAACTGCTTTCCAGCAGGTCCACCCCTAACCTATATTGGTGCCTAGCATTCTTCCTCCCCAGGTGCAGGACCCTACACTTGCTCTTGTTGAACCTCATTAGGTTCTTCTCTGCCCAGCACTCCAGCCTGTCCAGGTCACGCTGGATGGCAGCGCGGCCCTCTGGAGTGTCAGCCACCCCTCCCAGTTTGGTATCATCAGCGAACTTGCTGAGGATACACTCTGTCCCCTCATCCAGGTCATTGATGAATATATTGAACAAGATTGGACCGAGTATTGACCCCTGGGGGACACCACTGGTTACAGGCCTCCAACTTGACACTGCTCCATTAATCACAACCCTCTGAGTTCTGTCACACAGCCAGCTCTCAATCCACCTCGCTGTCTCCTCATCTAGCCCACACTTCCTCAGCTTCCTAATGAGGATGTTATGGGAGACAGTGTCAAAAGCCTTGTTGAAGTCAAGGTGGATGACATCTACTGCTCTCCCCTCATCCAGCCAACCAGTTATAACATCATAGAAGGCTATCAGGTTGGTCAAGCATGATTTACCCTTAGTAAATCTGTGTTGACCACTTCCAATAACTTCCTGTTCTTCAACGTGTTTGGAGATGACATCCAGAACAAGTCACTCCATAACCTTCCCAGGGACAGAGGTGAGACTAACCAGCCTGTAGTTCCCTGATTCCTCCTTCTTGCCCTTCTTGAAGATTGGAGCGATGTCGGCCTTCTTCCAGTCCTCAGGCACCTCTCCTGTTCCCCATGACCTTCCAAAGATGATGGAGAGTGGTCTAGCAATAACATCTGCCAGCTCTCTCAGCACTCGCGGGTGCATCCCATCAGAGCCCATGGACTTATGGATGTAATGAACTCAATGAAACTCTACGGTGCAAACAAAAGTGTCTCGGTGTTTTATCAACCTGATAGGCTCAATCCCATTTTTCCTCAAGTTCATAAGTTTAGAGTGCAGGACTGTTCCATGTAACATTTTTTGTGTTTCACTAGCCTCATTTCAAGTGGACCAAACTATGGGCCCACCACCCGTAGAAGATAATATTTGTGAGAAAAAATTTTCTTTTAGTTCTTTCTTTAGTTAAGCCTAAGTAGTCCTCTAAAATACATCCTCCCATAATTCCAGTTAGTTATAATTAAGTTTTATTTTACTTGGCCATAGCATAAGTATTGTAAATGCCAGATACTGTTATGAGACACAAGGATGTTGTTCAAGCGTATTTGCAGGATTAGAAACATCTGCTCCTTCAAAATGTGCTATGTCATTTAGAAATCTGATAATGTCTTCCCTCACCATACTAAGTCTGTGAACCTCCATGTTACTTATTTGATTTCAATGATTTGGGCTGATTTCAGTGAAGGAAATCACAAATTAACCCAGATTTTTAAAGCAGTAATAATACAAATACCTTTTGAACACAATTTTAATGTAAAGTAGTGGGCAATCCAATTAACTAAGTAACTGTAAAGTAATAGATGTATTTAATAGTTAAAAGGTCAGATTTATTTTATTTTGGTTTGTTATGGGATTTTTTTACAAACTGGAATGCTCCTTGAGACTACTTAAAAAGATCTTTGCGAACAAGGTAGTACAAATATAGCCAGCTACATTGCATACCTGTGGTTGTAGGTGATTTAGAATGATGATTCCTTTGTCTCTGGGAAGATACTTGCATAAGAAGGACATTATTTAATTCAATGAATTGAAACTGTTTCCTTAGTTCAGGAATTGAAACCGTTCCTCTTAAGATTTCCGGCTGCATCACTGGAATGGTACTGATGCCAGACCTCCAAACCCATTAAGTGCCTTCAGACCACAGATCTACCTTCTCATTCCAGCCTTGGTATGGGGTGAAGTATCGTAACTGGATTTAAGCATATCTATGCCCTATAAACAGGCTTGCCATGGTTCCCAGGCAGGGAAAAAAACTCGCCAGGAGTATTAACAAGATCCAAAATGCACGGTATGAAAAATAAGTCTTAATAGTAGTTCATATGTCTCATTCCTTTTATGGTTCCCTGAATGTACAGGGTGAAGCGAGCATGCCTTTCCATGGTTTCTGCTGGGGCCTGTCCAGTGGTACAAAATGCTAGCCCTCGCATACATGGCTACTCATTACACTTTACACACCTCTTTGCATTTAGAGGAATAAAAGTTAGGGAGTTCATTCATTTCTTCCCTTATGCCTATTTCTGTCACCATAATCATGCTAGTTTAACTTTCATGAGCCTGTCTGCCTGCTTCTCAGATCTATCTGTATTGCCTCTTATCTCTGACACGAGGTTCATCTGACTAAATGTAAAAGTTAATGTTTGTATTTAAACTAGCTTTTGCAGTCAGTGGAAAGGAATAGGCACTTATTTACTTAATAGGGATGGTTCACCACAATCGGTTTTAGAAATCTATGTTAGAGCATGAATAATCTGCTGTGGAAGTGCTTTTCTTTTTGTGATTGATCATACAGGAGTCTAGATGACAAGTTCAGTGTAGACACCTGCATTTAGCCAAATGAAGTTTATGTTCAATGTCTTTGATTCTTAATTTACCTTGCAAGGTTTTTTCTTTCCCTTCTGTGTGCACATATACATCTACATGCTGTGTAAGACACTGACAGGAGACAGTGATGCAGCCTTTTTAGTAATGGAACATTTTCATATAAAAATTAAGCATTTCTGAAAATGTTGCAGGTTTCCATGGGATCCAACTGGAACAGCAAAGAGACCCTGAAGGGGTTTTCCTTTTTTTTCCCTTCCTGGTTTTCCTTAATGAATATAAATGCTCTTTAGTTGTATTTTCTTCAGCTTTTGTGTGGACTGTACATCTGTATTAGCTAGATTTATTGTTACTGCATGATTTTTAGTATAATGTAGTTTCTCCAACAACATCCTGACCACAATTAATGTAGAGGCTAGTCTCTCGGCTGCAGTCCACTGGCAGCTATTAATAACAACGGCTGTGGTAAACTTCACTCTAGGTCTGATCCTTCAGAAGAAATCACGAGGGTCCAGCCAACCCTAGGATTTAGCTATAGTGTAACAGTGCCACAGATTTTACAGGTAAAATACATTGAAAGTAGTGAAGACAGCTTTCTTGTCGCTCCATTTCTGACACTGCAGAATGTCTCTGTATTGTATTAGAAAAGAAGGGCATTAGCGATCGTTGTTCAGAAATTATGTCACTCTGCTTGGTGGTCGCACTGAAATGCTTTTTTTGTAGGAGTGACTTCCACAGGCTTCTGAACTGTCAGTTCCATCTCTTATGATTATCTCTTGTGTTGCTTTGAATATTAATGGCACAAAGCCATCCTTGTCTTCGGTAAGCACAATCCAAGAAGAGCCTACAAAAATTAAGCAAAAAAAAGGAAATGAGTGTACTGCTCTGGTTACGTAATATGTACAAGCACGTTTTAAAAAGTCAGCCAGCACACGAGCGGAGCAGGCTTTCTTTTTGTGCACTAAAACCTTATTACGCTAATGACATTAAGGTCTGACAATCCATGTTAAACACACCTTTGTGTAAATGCAAAGGGGGGCTAAATGAAAGGTCTTGAAAGGTTTGAGGCATTTTGTCCTTTATTGAAATTAAGTTCAAAAACAAGGTGCATCTTTGCTAGGTCTGATAAACTACAAGTATCTCAATTTTCTGAAAACTCAGCCAGCCTTTTCCATGCTGACTTTTGTTCTAGTGACATCTACTTCTGCTTATGCTTTTTGCTCATCTGCTTTACCCAAATAATGATGAAGAGATCACAAAACCTGAAAAAGTTGGCGAAGAAAATGATTGTGCTGTTATTTGGTCTAGAAGGAAGTAGGAGTTTCCATCTCCTTTGCTGTCAAGCCAAGATTGTTCAGTATGTTTTCAAATTCATATAGCAAATGGAAGCAAGTTACACCTTGAAGATGATGTACAAAAGATATCATGATTTATAAAAGATGATCTACAAAAGCTGATGTAATAAAATTTCTTTTCCTTCAATTATTTATCGAATCTTCTCAAAAAGAAGAGCATGAACAAAATCTGAATGACATTTTTAATCCTTTTTTTTCTGAAAAAAGGCAAGATTAAAAAACAAAGACATCAAAATCACTCAGGTTCACTTTTTGTATTGCATAGAAGCAGAAAATACAGCTACACAACCCCCCTTGTTTTTTACTTTCCATTGCAAATCAGCTTGACAATGAAGCTATGTGTACCATGTATATTTTTTAATGATTAATCTGCTTCCTTTTGGACTGGATATTGCAGTTCTTATAGAAAATAGCGAATTCCCTATTTATCTTTTTTCACTTTGACATTTTATGAAAAAGAAAAAAATTCTGTGTCAACTGAAAGGCATTGTGGGAGCCCTTGTATCACATGTTTTTCTTAGAGCATGTGATCCTGTCATTACTGAGCAGGGGCATTAGCTGGGATCTGAGGTAAAGAAAGTCATGTTATGTTCTGTTGTTGAAATTTTTAATTTTGGGAGATAAAAGTATTTTGAAAAGGAATGTGAAAAAAGGAAGTGTAGAAAATCCAGAAGAACCATGCTTAATTTTTGTCAGTCGTAACAAAGCATGTTCCTGGACAAGGCAAATCTCCCCTCCTTATACTATTAGCAAAGCACTTTTCCAGGCTGTTACACTATTGCACGTTGTCATGTCACCTGTTACATCATAAGAAGATTTTCATTCCAAACCATGAATCTTTAATCTTCTACTCTTAATACTTTCTTTCTAATTCTAGACAGACTTCAGATTCCATAAGCAATGGGCCTGAAAGTGGAAATTCTGTTGTCCAAATCAATAGTTATGTTGTTGGTCAAATTGATAAAGCACACTCTTTTGTGAAACTCTTGGGACTTTTTATTTTCATCCATTGAAATGTTTGAAATTCTCTGTGTCATTGATAACACTTGCTTTGAAGCATATCCCACAAATTATTTCAATGGTGGAAAAACCTTGTGCAGGATGTAGTACCCTTTTGCTATGCACAATTATTACAATGATGACGCGCCGAAAAGAGAGACTTCTGTGTGCTAATACCAGGGCACCCTATGACAGGCTATATTTAGTACAGGTAATGGTATTACAGTCCTGGGCTTAAAGTGCACATGATGAGGCCAAGTTCATTGCCCGCATGACTCCGATGATCTTAATAGCCTTGCTGTGTGTGGGTATGAATTTGGCCTACAGTTGTGAACTTCTTTTTCCCAATATATTCCAGTTTAAGTGTTTATTCATAGTCAAAAATGCCAGGCTGTCATTGCAATACAAGCACGCTCTTTATTACATCCCCTTTAATTATACAATATTAAAGGATGGGAGTGATATTTTTAAACATCACATTTAATATTCATGCCTTGTGGCAAAGGGAAGATTTAGGAATATAAACCTGTACTGGTCAGAACTGAATAAAGAGCTACATAACTACTTCTGCCCCAAACTTGATAATTTTGCCATATTCCAGTGAGTTTAGAAAACTTCTTGTTTCAGTTATTTTTTTTGCTGTCAACAAACAGACTCAATTTCAGAAAAGCCAAGCACCACATTGAACAGAAAGAGGGACATGTTAGGATGATTCTGAGACATGTCTTTTTGATATCTCTGAAGTCTAATGCATGAAATTGAGGAGTAGTGTTCTGCTAATTAAATTTTAAGTATTCAACTGTTCTATAGAGCTGAAAATAGGTTTTCTCACAGGCCCATTATTTATTATTACCATACTGAATGCTAAAACACTTTTTTCATTATGGGCATTTGTTTCCAAAATCAAGAACTTGAAGTTCAGGTTAAAAATGGCATCCTCCGTGCCATGCAACAGCAAAAGCCTGCTGGGAAATAGCTCATGCCTCTACAGCAGGTGGAGTTTTTTTCATATATGCCTCCACTGCACTGTACAGTCAAGAGAGAATGTTGACAAAAACATGAAACTTGCATATGCTTATTTTCTGGAACAACTCTCAGAAACTGCTATAAGCCAGAGGGAAAGTGAAATGGCCCAACGTGTCTTGGATAAAGGCAGCTCCACTGATCTGTGTTGTATTTGTAGCCCCTTTTCTTCATTTTTGTGGTCAACAACAAGGATATAAGCAGAATATGAATGGCAGAATGACGCGTATTTTACATCTCTTTTTCACACTGTCCTTGATGCCAGCACCAGTAACATCCCAGGCCTGGTTTCTTTTTCATCAATAAACCTATTGTATAGCAGTCTGGTATATAACTGTCATTATTTAGAAAACTATAGCTTGTATTATTTTTTTTTTTATTTCACCAACAGTTGAATTCATTTCTCATAAGACAGAGTACACCGATTAAGCCAATATGTCTCAGCTTGTCAGGGCTTAAGACAAGGGGTAAGACAGAGAGTAATTTATGGATCTCTCAGTGTGAAAACTGTGCAAGGAGATCATAATTACAGCCAACTACTATGTACTGTAAGATCATAATATACTTAGACTGTGATGAGAAAAGCCATTAGAAGCATTATAGAGAAATGGCTAAAAAATAACTGTATGTATATTGCTGAGAATGTAGCATACATGAACAGACAGGGACAAGGTAATTCAGAGACCAGTCTGGGGCTAGGATTTCCCTAGCTGCTTCTGTCCTTACAAGTTAATCAGTGGTGGGTGGTAGAAATGTGAGATTGGCAAATTAGAACATCAAGCTTCATTGTTTATCTTACATTAAAATAATCCCACATGCTACATGATACATATATATATCTCTCTCATATTCTGAGAATGAATTTTTCTCCAACCTACTCTCTATTGTCAGGTCTGGAACATGCTTGTAAAGATGGGCAAAGCAAAATGCCAGAAGGTCTCAAGGAAGCATTTCTATTTGCAGGTAATACAGTGTACTGATTATTTTCTCAGCCTTCCTCTGTAGAGGCATCTAATATATTGCTCTGGTAATAGGTAGTTCTGCAGTTACTTAGCATTTAAGTGATTTCAAGAGACGCTGCCATATTTCAGACAAAGGGAAACACATACTTATCAAAAAAAGTTAGCTATCTCAGTTTACTACAGTATGGGGTAATGATACTACCACAAATACCTCTTTTAAGCTAAAAATCTCAGGTGAAACCAGATACCAGAAATAAAAAGAACATACCGTGTTTCATTTCAATAACGGGCAGATCAAACAGCTGCTGGACTAAATTCAAATGGATCTTGCCATCGCAGAGGAGAACATCTTTTGTTTCTTCAGTAACTGCTCCATTTGAAAAACTTTTCTTCAAAGCCGTATATGTAAAAGAAAAGATCTTGTTAAAGGCTTAGACATTGTGCCTGAGTTCTTTTAACCATTCCTCTGCTCTTTCTCCTTTCAGTTTTTCAGTCATTTTGCTTTTTCTTTGTCTTTGGTACAATTTATAGATGATACCATCATGCAGTGCAATTCTAAGCGCAACTTCACAGTCACATGTGAAGAGGAATATGCCTCTTTGCTTTTTGCTTCGTGTGCTTATGCAGCTCAAAACTGCATCAGCCCTGTATATATAATGTATTAGGTCATGCATATGTGCGTCCATTGAGCCTTTCTGCCTGAAGAGTCAGTTCAGTGGAAGGGAATATATCATGCCTGGAATGAAGTTGTCCAAGATGCTACCAGAGCAACTGAGTACTGTGCTCAGTTTCAATTGTACGCGTGGGTGGTTTTGATAGTCATTGTTCAGCTATTTCACCCCAGTAAAATAACCTCAGTTCTGGTACAGAGAGAATTGCAGAGAGACTGGACATAGCGATGGTCTCTCTGAAAAGCTGTCATACCAAGGTAGCTTGGGAATCCTGTGACTTTCTTTGAGAGAGACGGAATGTAGGGGAGTTACAGTCCTGGAATTTGCTCTGACATTCTCTAAAAGAACACACTTGAATATAAAGGTGGCATATTCATGCTCCATGAAGTTTAGCTAGCCTTGAGAGTCAACACCTTTGTGTTCCATTGTTGTGATTACTGCAAAGTGCAAGGACCACAAAATAGATTACCTAATATGGTTATGGAGTGGATATGTATTTACATTTACATTTTCCTATCTGCTATCATTTGAAAGTCAATTCAGCATTAAAAATTTTCCAGTGACTCAATACCATTATAAAATATATGTGAATTGGACATTTTCTTCTAAATATACTTTGCTAAATATACTTGCTATACTTTGTCCTGTGAATTTCACTTTGTTCTTTCCCCTCCATACTTTCCATCTGTGTAGTTCCCACGTGTTAGGGGTTTTTTTTTCCTTTGGCATCCCCTATGTTTGCAATGCCCCCAGATTTAACATATTTGTTATTTGAATGAACAGTCTATGTATCCCATTTCCTAGACTTTTCTGTTTCGTACATTCAGAAGGTATCCAAGTTAATGTTTTAGAATGGATTAAAAAGATGTCATCTATCTTAAGTCCTGTTCTAGTCCTACCCTGTCTGTGTCTACTTCATACCCTTGAATCTTTCTTGCTAATATGAAACCCACAGTTGAATGAATTCACAACTGAATCTTCTACTTCTGTGCATAGTAATCTAACCTTTGACTAAATAAACGTCTCTTTTAAGGCTTGTCTTACTTTCTGATTGTGCTGTCTTTTGACTCAGTCGCTCTCTCAGTGAACACGTGCTTTTTTTGCTGTGTAACAACTTTTCTAAATCAATCGCTTTCATTTTTCTGTACATAGTATGTATGCTGTCACGCAACCACATTGGATTCTGTAAATGAGAATGTCTACGAACTGTTGCAAAAGTATTTTTTCCCCACTCTATCATAAATTGGCCATGCAGATAGTCTATGACTGATTGTTACTTACTTATGTATTATGACTGATTGAAGATGTAAGAACCATAAAAATATCTTTCCATTAAAAACTTAAACTTCCCAGCTTTCAAAGGTCTTCTCATCTCTTTCCCCATTCAAAACAGCCAGAATTTTGTTGCTGTGTAATTAATAGGGAAATACCTAAGGAACGGACAAGAGGTAATGGGCACAAACTTGAACATAGGAAGTTCCATCTGAACATGAGGAGGAACTTCTTTCCTTTGAGGGTGGCAGAGCACTGGAAGAGGCTGCCCAGAGAGGTGGTGGAGTCTCTGACTCTGGAGACATTCCAAACCCGCCTGGGCGCCGTCCTGTGCAACCTGCTGTAGGTGTCCCTGCTGTGGCAGGGAGGTTGGACTAGATGATCTCCAGAGGTCCCTTCCAACCCCTGTGATTCTGTGATTCTGTGAATGCGTCAAAGGAGTACCATTTTCTTAGTCATAAATGTATAGTAACTTTTTATTACAGCTATAATGTATAACAGAACTTCTTTGTCATTTTTAGGTCTCTTCAAATTATATAGTACTATATTCTATTGAACCTAAATACACTTAAAACTCAATGGGCTGAATGTTCAGCAATGAGCACGTGTTTTGCCTTTACATTGCAAAGATGCTATTTGCCTGTACAGATATTTGTGCGAAGCTTTTCATTGCTGCATATTGTGGATTAGTACATCCAACAACTACTTCATTTTCCTGAATTCAGGTTGAAATAACAGAGTTCGTTCAAACTTGTACTTCAGTTAATGAGTTATAGAAAAACGTGGCCTGTAAATGAGACAAGCACATTGCCTTGACCCAAGTGGTTCATTTTTTCACATAGATACGCTTCAACTCAAGAATAATCAGAAAACAATCTAGCTCTGCCTCTGTTGACTTGAAATCAGTTGAATGGAAATCTATATTAAGGATGACTTCACTCAAGTATGTCTCCTACTTAGCCTTGCAAGTTATTATTGGAACAGCCATTAAAAGTGGAGGACATTTTTGTATATACAAAACTACAGGGCATCTATTTTTTATCCCAACTGGTTTTTCAAGTACAGATCTCAAAGCTTAAGTTTCAAGTTGTTTGTCTTTCATCACTTGTGAGCATTCATATTAGCTATTCTCTCTGTCTTTGTCATAGACTTCTGTTTATAATGATAAACTTAATCATCTTTACATTTTATTTTTGTCTCCTGGCAAATTCTGTCAGGTCAAGAGTCTTTCTCTGTTTTAATCTTCTAATTATTTAGCCTTTTTTGTTTAATGTTGAGTTTAAGTGATGATAACATGCCTTCTCTTTAAGCAATATGTTTACACACATCATATTGTGTATTAACTGATTTAAATGTATGCCTTCTTGAGAGATAGGTAACTGTTAGTATCCCCTTTTTATAGATGATCAAATCCTTACACAGGAAGATTACGAGATTCATTCAAGGTCATGCAATTAATTTGTGACAGAGTTAGAAAAACAACTAAAATCTCACCTCAGTACTTCCCATTTTCATGCCTTAACCCAAAGACCATTTTCTAGTCAAATCTAAATTTAATCCACCTCTTCCCAAAATATGTATCTCTGTTCTTGCTGTGTTGTTGTTTATCTCCAATAGAAGCCAGAGGATTTGCCATTGTCAGATTAAAAGCCCATAATGTTAGTTGTTTTATCCTAAACCAAAGTTTATTGGTAGACTAAGAACATATTAATCACAGAAGGAACAAATTTCCACATACATGAGTGGATATTTTCAGATTAAGTTTCTTTAGCCAGCTTCCTGTTGTGTGTCAGGTCCAACTATCCCTCAGCAAAAATCCAATAGAAAGAAAACATCAATTCAAGAATTTTTTTCCTTCATCCGGGCCAGCCTGCCCCTTGATGAGATTTTATAACCTATAAAGGGTCTTCTGGGCTGCAGCCAGTCCATCACAGTGTTGCCAAACTGTCTTTCAAAACTTATGGTTTGGAATGCAAATATATATGGGAAGAAAATAATTTACTAAGGTAAAAAGAGTTCCTGGATTAGATGTTATACTTCATATGTCTGCATGATAAATAAACATGTCTTTTATTACTTTTTTTGAACCCCACTGAGCAGTCAGCTAGTTCTGCCTCTTGACCTTTTTCACTATTTATCTTATATTTCCTAATGCACTGCCTGGATGCTAAGATCATCTTCATGAACTTAAATTCAATGACTGATGAAATAGCGAGGTAAATAAGAATATGTGTACCAATCAGAATTGTTTTTACTAACACTGGGTTAATGATCGATTGCAGTTTGAATGTGACTTTCTTGCATATGGATGTCTAGAAATGTTAAATGTTTTTCAGATGAGGCCTTGCGGCTGTGTTGCCTACTATTGCATTACTTACTGGATGTACCTCACCAATGTACCAACAGATTGCCTTTGTTCTTTTCATAAACATATCACATTTTTGATTCCTAATCATCTTGTAGTCACTTAACATGTGCAAGCTTTTGTCATCCTTCCTTGTTTCCAGCTAGTGAATATCCAGTTTATAGCAGAAATTCCTTCTGTTAATCCTGGAATATATCACTATGCACTTCAAATTACTTCATTTCAACCAACTTTTTTTTGTTCTAGATTCTAAGGTCATCAAATTACAGGTGTGATAACCTGATCCTCTATTGACTACTTCCTATCCTACTACTGACTTTATACTATAGGCAGATTTTATTAGCATATCTCATCAGATCATTAATGAAACTTTTAGATTAGCCTGAAGATCAATCATGAGAAAATCCTCTAGTAAATGTCTTTAATTTTCTTTTATATTACTATCACTGTTTACTATGTTCCTTCCAGCTAATTTCTTAACCATTTTGTATTTCTTCTATTAATCCCTATTCTCTGCTGTTGAACAAATAATTTCCCCCGTGGCATGATTTCAAGTACTTTATTGAATTACAGGTATTTTAAATATTCTTCATATCCTTTGTGTTAATAATCTGTTCTTTTATAAATGAAAGGTATCAGGTTAGTCAGTCACATCTATGTGTTGTAAGATGAATAGTGCTGTAGTTGCCTAGAACTCTCTTTTCATTTTCTTAAACCCTTGATTTCAGCTGTGTTGTGCTTGAGTAGTAATTTCAGTTTTGATACCTTAGTACCCATTAGTCAGCTTGCTTTTGCCTTTCCCCCCACATTGATTGTGTAGGATGAGAAAAAAAATGGTAAATTAAATAGACGTGGGGGATCTGGCCAAGAAGACAATGAAAAGAGAGTTAGATGTCTAAGGAAGAGCACTGAAGAGGAATGAGAAATATGATTTTTTATATTTGAAGTGCTGCGTGTCACTAAGTCTTGTGCAGCATTGCTACTGGTAGTATTAATTAGGTTTGGCAGACTGCACTGCTCACCTTTCCTGTCATGATTCCTACTGTTGCTGTGATTCCTTTTTGATTTTTGGTGGATCCTGAATTTATTTTGGTGGAGATCTTAGTATCTTTGCTTGCCCTTATGTGGGACATTGCAATTGCAACCCTAATTAACCTGTCAGAGAAGCATAAGCCTGTAAAATGTTTACGTTGGAAGAGATCTGAGGTGCTCAGGGGTGCTTAAATCCCAGTGCAGTTTGCATTTATACTGCACATCAGTATTTCAGATGATATGATGCTAGGTTTTCTCTACTCTGGGCTCCTTGTTAATAGTGCTGCAATTACCGTTTCAGGTACATTGTCATCTAAGATACATCCTTTGTCCTCATGCTTGTGCTTCCATGATCTTTATATTTTGAGTGTGTATGGGTTTTTTAACTCAGATCTTTACTTTCTTTGCACAATACAAAAACTTGGATTCATTTTTGACATTACATATTCCTTTTTAATTTGCGTCTATGTATCCAACAAACAAATCATCTGGTCTAATAAAAGGTATTGTATCTCCTTTACAAACCCTGCTTGGCTGCTATTGATCAGTTTCAGAACATTGTCAGAATTTGTTCTTAACAAATTCCTCCACCTTTGCTCAAAATGTTATCCATGCATTAATCACACCTTGTCTTGACTACTGCAGATCTTTATTTTACAGTCATCCTAAATCTCGTCCTTCTAAACTTCAGGATGGCTGACTAGTTTCTTACTCCAGGGAGCAGCCACATCACCCTCCTCTTCCATCATTTTCATGACTTTCTTTCTATTGCTCAACCCCAGTCAAAATTGCCCTTTGGATTTCAGAAAGGTTCATGGTCTTATTACAGCTGATCATTGCAGCCCGGTCTTTGCTCATTTTACTGTGCCACCCTTATACCCCCCTTCTGTATCTCTACTTCATGTAATTCTATCAGAAAAACTTTATTGCCATATGTTTGGATCCTTTCTATTCATCTCCCAGCTCTGTGTAAAAAATTGTTTATTTTATAGCTGACCTTGGCAATAAAGTTTCCCATAGTAAATTGTATAAAGATGCTATAAAGGCAGAAATTGACTTCTATACAATTATTGGTGAGTGCTAAGAAAAGGAAATCATGGTGACTAATTACTGAAAAGATATTTATTTCCTGTTTAATTATGCAATCTATGCTCTCAAGTGATACACACTTTTGACATAATACTGCTTGTGAGCAAAACGTTGTTTTAAGATATTCTTCAGATTAAGATGAATCTTGTTCCTCCTAGAGAGGTTTGTCTAAATGCCATTAATTTCAAATCCAGATTGGCCTTCTTTCCACTGTAATTAGCTTTTGAATGAGGCTATTTTAAATAGTCTGCAGCTGTTCCTTTTCTTGGGGAAAAGGATGAAAAAAGTATCTTTTTGCAAAATGAAACAGAAACAAATCTGTGACAGATCCTCATCATCTCATCTCTTCTTTTTTTTTTAAATAATATCCTCTTACTGCGTCTGTCTGCCCTCCCACCCTATCCTGAATCACAAGTCTGTATGTGATGAAAGAGCAATAATATTTGCTTTTCAGGGTTGAATGATCAAGTCACCTCTGGTGGCTGAATGCTATTACACAAGTGATAGTGCAGTGACATTTCCAAAGTGTGAGTGATCATGTTTTTCTTTTATGGCCATGGGCTGCAAAGAATATAAATTCTGGTAGTACTGCATGGATGTGACTTCAGAGTTATAGGTAGGCTAGCACTAACAGAATAAACAAAGATTTTGAAGACTATTTAGTGGGCAGACATTATGAATTATTAAGTAATACACATTCTGTTTTATATTATGGTTTTCTAAGCAGAACTGGAAACATACATACCTAAATACGCCAATAATGCTTCTGCACAACAGTGTTCATAACTGCCCATTAATTATTGCTACATTTTTATCTATTATGTTTTAAACTTTCCTTTTACGTTTTTAATGCGTAAATATGGTTATGCAGTACTGATCATTATATTTTATAGTACAATAGATTTCTCAATCAAGATTGAGCCTCTGCCTTGCTGGGGATTATACAAACACTTAAGAAGACATGCACTTGGCACAAAAAGCTGAAAGATAATGGCCATATTATTGACTGGACTGCAGTGTTCCTAAAGCTTAGAATGTTTTCCACAGGCTGATATTTATATCATAAAGCAATAAAGCTATTTCCTGACTTTTTGCACTGTGAACACAGAGCCTGGCTGGAACCCACTGCCCAGCTGGTCTCTGAGCTCACAGAGTGCTAATCAACTCCTGAAGGAGGAACAAGGTTCAGATGTCTGAATCCAAACTAATCAAAACAACTATTTTCTACGAAAATTATTAGCTGCCTATGAAGCAAATATTTCCCTGTCTGTCTGGAGGCTTTTTTGCCATCAGTCTATTTTTCATTATTTTTTGGCATCATGCTGTGATCCTGTTAGATTTCAGAAGAGGGGCTGAACTATGCACGGTATTAGTTGTGAGACTTACACAGAAAACCTATGTGTGTCAGAAAGACATTAAGTGGCACTTTTTTGGAGTCGTAATGTGGTACTAGCGGTGCTTTCTGCTGGCTCAATGTGAAACTAACCTGTTCAGATAAATAACAGTCTTCCTTTCTAAGTGTAGGTAGTCTAGCAGTATTTTAGAAGCCCTAATATTTTTGTCTTTGCTTCCAAAGAAAAAAAAAGAGGTTAATTAATTCTTACTGCTTCTGCAGGCAAACATGCACAGTGACTACAGATCTTAGATTAATGTTACGTGTCACAAACAAAACTTCTTTGGAAAGGTTAATCCAATCGAATCCAAGAGATAGGGCTGCTTGCTAAATAAATAAGTTGATTTATGTTAAGAAATCAGAATTAATTTGAACATGCTGGGGTAACAGAAGGGCTTGCTTCTTGGCAAATAAAATCCTAAATTATTTAAATAGACATGTTGCTTTTTTCATCAGAATTCATAAAATGTATTCAAGTTAAATTATTGACTACTTCAGATCAAAAGCTTTGCTTTTATCCAGAGTACGTAACATACTAGAATCTGCTTAAATGCCAAGTAAACAATTGCTAAAAGTAATGAATATGATTGAATTGAGTCACCATTCCCTTAATGAACGTTTAAGGAGGGGTACTTAGATGCCCGTATGGATTCCTTTAAAGTAAAATGGAGTCAAATTTGTTTGACAAGTACATACTTCAGCATCATCACGATGTAATGTATTACTTTGACATAATGCTGCTTATGTTACAGTAGAAAAGAATGCATTTATAATTGGCATCTACATCCTGGAAAGGGAACCCCAGTTTTAGCAGCAGTACCACTAGCATTAGTGTGACCAAAAATATTATCAGTTTAATGTTAATATTACTGTGAATAATACTAAAAATAATAGCCAGAAATAATTACCCAACCTACATTCCTTAGTTGAAATTCTTATTGAAGCCAGTAGGAATTTTGCCAAAACCAGGGTGGGATAGGAACATGATGATTTGACATTCATCTATTTATTTAATGAAATGCTAATTACACATTGACTGATTTTTTTTTTTCCCAGAAAATTTGAAGTGATAACATTGTTTACAAATTGACTATGTCCAGCTCCGTGAAGATTAGTGGTGAGAAATTAAAATAGAATTAAGCCAACTTCATGTCACGCCCATCTGAATTGTCCATAAATTGAGATTCACTACTTTGTTTCAGCCTTCATGAGAGTCTAGCTATCTTCAAACTTTGGATTTGAGCTCAGGTTTGAATTTATTATCATAGAATCATAGAATGGTTTGGGTTGGAAAGAACCTTAAAGATCACCTAGTTCCAACCCCCCTGCCATGGACAGGGACACCTTCCACTAGACCTGGTTGCCCAAAGCCCCATCCAGCCTGGCCTTGAACACTTCCAGGGGTGGGGCATCCACAACTTCTCTGGGCAACCTGTTCCAGTTTCTGGTGGGCTACTGTACCACCCTGCTCATACGCTCATCTCTACACTAAACTAACATATAAACCTTTTGTACATTAACAACTGTTTGGCTTTGTTCTCTCTCTTTGATAGATGCACAAAAAATCAGCTAGTATTCAAGACGGTTGTGCTCAATCAAAGAAGAGCGAACAGAAAATCTCCCATGTGAAGTATCCTCTAAGTCATCTACATCATCCTGAGTTATTGTTTCAATGACAAATTATAATACCATTTTAAATTGAGCTTGATGCCAAACTCAGGTTACATTTCTCATGGGTTGATAAGAATTAAACTCCATCATCTTGATTTAAAGCTAAATAAATACAAGATTGTTTAAAAATTCAATGTCCTATCACAATATATTTAAGCTGACAAAAAAGTTACCTGATAAGTGATATGAACGACAGGTGGTTCCTGGGAACATGGATAGGCTAAAGATATCCTCCTCCCGTTTTTAGCAAAGTCCGTTATTTCAGAAAGACTCAGTTGTAAGTCATTGAAGCTGCCACAAAGCCTCTCTAAATTTCTAGATATGTGACTCATTCCTGTTTCAGTTGACAAATTGTTGTTTTTAGGAGAACTTGATGTTTCTTGGATCACATTGAACTGCACTTTAGGGGAAGTTGGTCTGCTGGAAAGCCTGGTAGTTGTTCCAAAACCAAGAAGAGACACTGAACGCTTGGTAGGTTCAGCATCCAGTGTTTCCAAGGCCACCGAGGGGTCACCTGGGAACCTTTTTTCATCCAGGTCACTCACACTTGATGAAGAGCTCTGCTCATAACTAGGGCTCTTTACTTCTTCGATGAGTCTTCTCCTGCCACTAGGAGATTGAATAACTGTGCTTCTTGGTACTAGCAGCTCCCTGCTTTGAGGTTGGTCTTCTGTGGCAAGATTTTCAAAGAACTTTCTTTTTCCAGGAATATTCACAGAAGATTCAAAGTTATAAAACATATTCTGCTTAGTCTCAGGCAATGCTGAAGAATCTTCTTCCAGGATCAGTTCTTTGATCATCAGGCGCATTACATACCTGTCTGAACTCGAAGATGGAATGAGACTAGGCTCAGGGAACTTCTGCTTCCCAATCAGAATTAATAGGAGTTTATCTGTCAAAAAGCATAGGCCCTTTGGTCTTTCATATTTTTCCAGCTGAATTTGTTGAATATTAGGCATGCAAGAAGAGGTTACTGAATACACCAAAACAATGTTAGAAGTATTAGAGGCTACTGCCACAATCTGAGCTCTAAGGTCAAAAGCCATTATATCAGGAACCAGAATACCTGGGATGGTGACTTTTCTGGTGGTGGTTACCTTCCTTTCAAAAGTCACCAAGATCAAGTGAGAAGAATCTTGACCATTTGTTGCTGCAGAGTCTTTGCGTTTCAGAGTAATGAGAGGACCAGGATCAGACCGACGGTGGTTTGCAAGGATATGGGTTAAATCCACGGGACCTGATGAAGAAGAAGCAACTGAATCAACACCTGATCTATCTGAATCTGTGGACTTTCTTCGCAGGTCCATGGAGTATTCCTCATCACCAAGCACCACAGCAGACTGTGAGATTAAAGAACCAGTTTCTGTACCAGATGGCATATCAAATGCAATGCCTGCATTCAAACCACAGATATTATCTAAAGGAAGCTCAGTAGCTACAGCAATTTGGAAATCCAGTGTGGCTTCTATAGCACAGATATAACCTCCCACATCAAAGACTGGGCAAAAGGAGCAGGTATTTAGAGTTTTCTGAGCATCATCCCATATGTAGGAATGCAGGGCACTGCCTATAGCAACTACTAAACGACTACCATCTTTAGTCCAGCAAGCACAGTGGATAAGCCCACTGCTTTTGATATCTGCCTTAACTCTAGTATTGTCAGTACGAACAGCATGCAAGACTGAAGCATCTCTTTTTGTAAGCACCGCCAAGACCTCCTTCTTTGGATGCCAGACACAGCCCTGGGAAAGCAGTGGAAACGGCTCACCAACTTCACAAGTCTGAGAAATCAAGGGTTTGTTCTTCTCTGCAGTGCTGTAGCCCAGCTGCCAAACACTAACATGCTTTTTATGCTGAACAGCAAGCAGAGCTGGGGTGTCTGTAGAGCAACATGGGCCCCAGTAAAGCCCATGAACATGTTCAAATTGACCAACAACACTGGAGTCTCCAAACTTTAGTTCTCCGTTGTGATAGTATAAAGCAGTCAGTATCACTTGCTTCCCATCTGTCCAGGCAATTCCATGCATGGGGTGGATGGCCTGATATAAAGCATTGAGGCCAGTTCTCAGCAGCTTTGCCTTTCCCAGCTCCATCTTTTTAAGCTTTCTGTCTAGTGGTGGTTGTTCCAAAGTAGGGAATCCATGGAATTCACTTGTAGATCACAGGGAAAATTTTATCTTGTATCTCCTTCCCTTCCTTTCCAGAATCAAGCTGGGTTTTCTGCTAATAATCCAAGAGCCTATATTGTGAACTCCTTCCCAGTAAGCCTGCAGCTGCTCTTCTAAGTATAAATCCACGTCAAAGCTGCTTTTGCTATGTCTTTTCCTGGGAGGAGTTATCATCTTCATGTGATGGCTAACAAGGTTTAACCAATTACTGTACGTTTTCGTAGAAGTCTATTTTTAACTCTTCACTGCTGGGAGTATATTTAAAAATAACACTCTAATACCTTGACCTTCAGTGAATGACGGTCTTTAATGAAGACTGGAGAGAGATCATACACTGTTAAGCCTAAGTATTAAGCTACAGCCTGAAATAATGACCTGACACTTCTTTCAGCCAGCCTTTGAAGGATAAAAGAAGATTTAAACATACCTGAGAACTGTACAAGGCAGATTGCAATCTCTGATGGACAGCATCTTTCAAAGATACAAGATCCTAAGTGGCTATGAAAAGGAAGTAGAAAAGGGAAATCATGTTCTCTTCTGTTAGTAGCTACAAAAGAATGAAGGAAGGTGAGATTTTTTAAAAAAGCAAAATAGTGTAATAGCAAAGAACTGATTAGTGTTCATTTTACTGGGACAGATTTCCTAGCTACAAATATATATTGATTTCTTTCTTGGTCTTCCCAGCCACCTGTATCTGAGGACCATTCCCTCACCATATAGCCAAAATGCAAAGAGGAAGCCAAAATATTCCTGTTTCCCTAAACTCTGCAGTTTCTACAGTACGTAATGCCATGCAAAGATCCTTGAGTTGGCAAAGACCCAACCAATAAACTCATGTGACACAGTGGCGCTGTCTGAGGATATGCCAATTTGTTTTGGCTGTATTGTTTCAGGACCAGAGCGTGTTCAGATGGACTGCCTTGGGTGTCTCCATTCTTCCCTCCTCAGCACATCCTTTTCTGGGGTTAGCTTGGACAGAGCTTGCGTATCACAACATAAATTGTAAGGCTGGGATTCATTACTTAAATATAACCAGCCATTACTATTTTCAATGCCCTAGGATATCTGAGACAGCCACACTGGGCTGCAGGTATGGCATAGAACTTACAGAATAGTAGTGCCATTCTGGACTGGCAGCTGGCAACAAAGAGATGATCCCTAGAGAGTCCTTAGACTGTCTAAGATGGCATTAGAAGCTTATGTACAGGTAACTGAATCCCATCCTCAGCATCTTTTTGTAGTTCTTGTTTTGCCAGCATCTCCTTTCTGCTGTCTACATAAGAAAAATAATGTGAATAAATTTGACCCAGGCGGAGGTTTACAAATTATCAGTATAATCACTATGGTTAAAGATGTAAGACTTAACTGTCCACATTCTGCATCTTCGGCTGATTTATATTTTATATATTTTTATAGTACTACCTGGAAAAAACAGACCGCTTGTTGAAGGCAGTTGGACCTCTGTTGTAAGAATTTTTTTACTATCCTTTTTCCAGGTGTATTGACTGAGGATGATGAGTACCAACAAAGAACTCCAAATTTATGTAAAGTAATCATACCATATTCTAATTCACAGCTACTTGGGTTTTGTAGATTATTTCATGAAGATTACATTCAAAATCAAGGACAAGCCAGCAGTGATGACTGGAATAGGTGAAAATTAAAAAGCTAAATCCGCAGGTTAGAAGATCCCTTTTTATGCAAGACTCCTAAATTTTTGGCCCCTGTCTGTGCTTGCAGTGAAGCCATGTTTTTTAATGATTTTTTGCTGACACCCATGCACAGGGCATGCTTAAGATGCCACACTGCCATACCTGTTTCACTAGGAACTGCGACTATTCTGCACTTCCTCAAAGTGGTAGCTTTTTACCCATAGTAGTTATAATGAATAGATTACATTAAAATACAATCCCAGCAGCTCCACAGAGTCTGTGTAAGACATTTTTGTTTTGCTTTAAAATAATTCTGCTTTACTGCTTTGCTGTCTTCTGGATGTGTTTTACTGAAACTGGTAAAGCTATTCTTTAGCACAGCCATCTCATCTACATTCTGAATGGTGCTTTAAATACCATAAGAAAACTATGTTGCAGCTGGATTCTAGCAACCTAAAATGTGTCTTGGATGCAGAAACTTCTGCCTCAGTATGACTGAAATGCTCAGAAGATGATTCACTAAGGATGATGTGTGTTCTGCTAGCTATGCAGACGTCTTGAGATCATGGACTGCTCATGTGGAAGATTGGACTTTCTTTGCTTTTTTTTTTTTTTTTTATTTCATCATCTCTCATAGCATGCATCTGCACTTCAGCAGTGTCTGTGACATTATCAGAGGGCAATAAACGGCTGAATATATGAGATTTGCCAGTAACAGAATCATCCTCAAATTTGGAATTAAGGATATCCCACAAACACTGAGGTCTTGAAAAATATTTGTAGCAGAGCCACAGTGAGGTTTTCATCTAGCTCTGAAAGCATTAGGAAATAGGACTTCATCTGATGTACTTATGTTTATTTATTGTTAATTCTCCAAGATACTCAGATACGAAAATGACAACATCCACAAAGTTTCACTGGCATGGTAAGAAGGTGATGAGGTAGTGAAGCATGATATATTCACAGCTGATTTCTGCTTTGTCCAGCGTTAAGATCTTTCTTTCCCAAAACCCTAGCATCTTCAGTTCACCAAGTTTATTCACCTCCTGTATCCTACCACATAACATCTTTAGGGTACAATTTTTCTAGAAAGTCTGAAGCAAATCAATAAAGGTGCTTAGTAGATAAGGAGTTGCTTCATTTGAAGCAAAGGAGGTTCAGACATCTCTGACTACAAGGAATATAGGCCCGTGGCAACCTCATGAAGTTCAATAAGGCCAAGTGTAAGGTCCTGCACGTGGGTCGAGGCAATCCCATGCACACAGACTGGGCAGAGAGTGCATTGAGAGCAGCCCTGAGGAGAGCGACTTGAGGGTGTTGGTAGATGAGAAGCTCAACATGAACCAGCGATATGCACTTGCAGCCCAGAAGGCCAACCGCATCCTGGGCTGCATCAAAAGCAGCGTGGCCAGCAGGGCGAGGGAGGAGATTCTGCCCCTCTACTCCACTCTCATGAGACCCCACCTGGAATACTGCGTCCAGCTCTGGAGCCCCCAACACAGGAAGGACATGGACCTGTTGGAGCGGGTCCAGAGGAGGGCCACGAAGATGATTAGAGGGTTAGAGCACCTCTGCTATGAGGACAGGCTGAGAAAGTTGGGGTTGTTCAGAGTGGAGAAGGCTCCAGGGAGTCCTTCTAGCAGCCTTTCAGTATCTGAAAGGGGCCTACAAGAAAGCTGGAGAGAGACTTTTTACAAGGGCATGTCGTGATAGGACGAGGGCTAATGGTTTCAAACTAGAAGAGGGCAGATTTAGACTAGATCTTGGGAAGAAATTTTTCACTCTGAGGGTGGTGAAGCACTGGAACAGGTTGCCCAGGGAAGTTGTGGAGGCCCCATCCCTGGAAGTGTTCAAGGCCAGGTTGGATGGGGCTTTGAGCAACCAGGTCTAGTGGGAGGTGTCCTTGCCCATGGCAGGGGGGTTGGAACTAGATGATCTTTAAGGTCCTTTCCAACTTAAACCATTCTATGATTCTATGATTCTATGTTTGTAATACAACTTCAGTGAATGTGTGATGAGGCCCACTGGGAAACCAGACTCTCATAGAGAGACACAAAACCTTTGATGAGTTTGCTGTGGCCTTTTTTTAAATTCTCTGAGGCACAGTGTTCCTTGAAATCTGCAGGGTTTGGACACACCGCAAGGCTTATTCTGTAGCAATCGAGTTTGAACCTCAGGCTCCATTGGGATAACACTTGAGGATCTCAAGGAGAATTTCCTCCCATGGTTCATTCTGTGGTTTTTCAGTGGGAGAGGATAATGAGGGCAAGAGAATTCTGTGTGAACAGAATCATCTAGTACCTCCATAAACACCATACATGAAGAAACTAATCTGAGGTAAGATTACCTTTCAGAGTGTATCTTTAAAAAACTATGTAAATAATGGAAGACTTGTAAAATATACAAAGGGAAAAAAACGTAAGTTATGCCATGATTACAGAATTTAAACAAGTTATACTCTGGATCAAAGCAAATTCCAGATGCAGGCACAAGATGAATGAAAGAGACAATGAACTTTTGTTTGGCACAGCCTCATTTTTAAAAGCAGGATAAAAATAGAGAGGGGGAAAAACAAGTTCCTCTAATTCAGCTAGAGTATTTTTTCCAGAAACTGGTAAAACATTTAAATAATATTTCTGCGTCACCTTGGCACGCACAGATCTATATAGCACACACTCAAAATAAAGGCCAGTAACTGAAAACTGTCCTGGCAATACTACTGTTTTGCTTTGAGACCCAGGAAAGCAATGTGAAGAGTAATCTGTTAGTAATCTGAGACACTCCAGTAAGCAACCACAGTCTTTACGCTGATGCTGAGCTAGATTCTGATCCTATTAACATCACTGTGCCTCTGATTAATGTTGGTATAATTCAGATCAGAATGTCACCTGTGGTTTAAAAAAGGTGCTTCAGCTGGTGGCACCTTGGCTGGCTCTGTCCTGCAGAGTGATTCCAGCCAGCCAGTTTCTGTTGCATTGGAGGAGATGGTTGTTACAAGTATTGTACAAAGTCCAAAATGGACCACCACCGATGGAGCTGCACATAGCTGTTAGTTAGTAGCTATGAGCTCCCATGGTTCCTAATGAATCTGGGAAAATTAATCCAGCCTTCATCCTTGCAGAGGTTGAGCTACCCATTTTTATCATACTGATTTTATATTGCTGTTTTCTCACATTGCTATACTTACTATTCACCTGTCTTGGGAAATGGTGAATACATTTTGAGTTCAATATGGATCAGAGCTAATGAGTTCCAGGCTCTTTAAATATATTTACCTGGCTATTTCTTGTCCAGTGGGAGATCAGTATCTAAATATCTCTGTGGATCCGAGTTCAGTGCCTTGCTGGAAAAGCTGAGATTCAGACTTCATTTTCTCCTTTATTCATGGTAAAATAATGCTTTTCAGGCTAAATCTTGCTTCAAGTTAATTCATTTGATGTTAATATTCCTGGTGACTTCAGAGGAAGACAGATCCAGCTCAATATGTAATAAAAACATTAAAGTAGTAGTTTTTGTAATACTGATTTAACTCAACTTCTTAAAATGTCTAATGCTTTGTGGTATTTTTACTTCAAAAATATTTCTATTTAAAGCTACTCACCATGATTTCACCAATTTAAGTCAATGTGTCATTTAGTTTAACACTTTCAAGAAGCTTGAGCAATTTATTTATTTTTCCACATTGACATTTCTTTGCCTTGAGATCTGATTTTAAAAAATAGTTATCTGTCACAAGCTAACTGGAACAGAATGTAAAAACGATGCACAGTTAATAAAGATACAAAATATGTAATCTGTCAGAGCAGATCTACTGATCACACTATGGAAATCGGCATTCTTTTGGCAGTGCTATGTCTGTGTGCTGTTACTGCTCTCAGAATGGGATTTAACCCACTAGCTAGTACGGTTTTGTACGTATATCACGTAAAGTGGGAAAGATCTAATGGAAGATTGTATTTTTTACATAAATATATTTAAGAAAACTGTTAAGAAGTTTGGTTAATTAAAAAAACACTTATGCAAATTATTATGTAAAGGTAAGGCCCTGATCTTTTCTATGCAGGCTATATTCAAACTAAGGAGACATCAGGCAGGAAAGTCACAGCTGCTTTCTAAGACTATTATACTTGCAGTGCCATGGTCTTACCCTTCTGGAGTGACTGCCTGGGCCAAATGTAACAGGCTAGCTTGATCTGTCATCTGCCAAATAGAACCATCTAGTATGCGGACACATATGGTGCAGGAGACACTGCTAGAGTACAGACAAAAGTTTTGCAGCTTCTTGTAGAAGTTCACAAATTCTGTGAACTCACTTCCACGCTCAGTGATACACTGCTAGATGGCAGCTTTCCAAATGTAGTAAGTGTATGACTGACTGCAGCCGGTCCCTCCAATTTGCTGAAACCCCCACGGGATCTCAGGGAAGCCATCAGAAATGCTCCATCATATTGTTCCAACCTGAGCTATCCAGCAGTCTTGCAGGAGTGTTGTCAACAGTCCTCTTGATGTTTGTGATTCTTGGAACTCCCCCTCTTCTGTAACAGAAAGGTGAATATCATGCAATTCTAACATAGCAGTCCAGCAAGTTTGTGGGAGTAGAGTTGGTGGAGCATTTGTTAATCTCCCAAGCTTTCCTTTTTGTGATTTAGAGTGAGACTTTTGTGGTTCATTGGGATGGGGAGAAGAGAACCAAACTTTTTCAGAAGGCCACCTGATTCTTGCTCCCAGCAAGAGTGTTGGGCTCAATGTTTTTCTGGCTTTCACAATACTAACATAAAATAGGTGAGGAATTCAGAAGGAAAGAACATAAAGGGTGGTTATGCAAACATGGTCACAGAGGATGAGACTCATTTCATGTTTAATTGTAGGGGTGGGATTCATCTCACAAATTAATATTTCTACGTTGAGATATATACATAGAGCTGCCTACATGAAAGTAGTACCCAAGCTCCCACTGGGCAACTGAGTTGAGGCTCACCTCACTAACATATCTCTAGACATACACGGTATAGTTGTCTGACCCTGCTTAGTGATTCGCTTAAAAGTCAGTGGTGAGAAATAGACACTTTTAGGGCATGATTCATTCCATCCTAAAGTACCTAAAATAGATAAATTAATCTTGCTTTATGAGTGTAGATGAAGTACTCAGATAGGACATGGTTATGGACAGATGAATGCCAAGGAATGGTTGTGCAGTCGTTACATGCATGTCTGTTATAACTAGCACATTTATCAATGATCAGCCCACTGACAGCCCTTTCTAGAGCTACATGTTTCCTACATCCCACATCCCTCCTGCCGCTGAATGCCTTCTCTGTCTCGGACCACTATTTTGTGACTTGGTGCTCCCACCTGTATATGCTGGTCTCTTGTGCTTGCTTTATAAAGCAACCAAGTTTTCAATGGTGTTCTTAAAAAGAAATATTACCTGAGCTTCAGCTAGGTTTGTGTGGAATAGAATCTTAAGGAAAGTGATAAAAACTCCAGTACTTACGTTATTAAAATTAGACTAGGCAGAAGAGTATGAAATGTTCTTTAGGAGACATTCCTGTCTTGGCAAAGAGAGGGAATGAATGATCTAATAGGTTTTTCCATCTGTAAGTCAACATTCAGCTTCCAAATTATGCCAGTCTTATTCTTTCATAAGCATTAAATATGTTTGTTTTAGAAGATGTCTCTTACTAGTACCTTCTTTTTTACATGATGAGCTAAATTTATACTTTTGAAGTGATACATTTATCATTTGCACCAAACACATCAGATAACTTAGGAACTTTTTGCATTGCTAAATGATAAATAGATCACTCTCATTTGAAAGTGACTTGAAGAAGAACTAAGGATAATAATATATTTAGCAGATACTTATTTATCAATCACATTTTATCACATTATCGATTACATTTATTATCACATTTACCAATTTATATTGGTAGCACTGTTTTACTTTAGGGATGATTATGGGGCAATTTCAGAAATATCTGAGGAGGCCTGCTTCCCGGCTGTATTTGGAAACCCTTCTAACAAGAAAACAAAGACCTTTGACTTGGTCTTCCCTAGAAATGTTCTTGCTAGTTAGACTAGCGGAATCTCCCTACCTCTCTCCCCACGATACAAACAAATACATTGGTGAATGTGTTCTAACACAAACCTGGTAGTTCAAATGAAACAGTGGCAACATCGTGCTGCTACCCACTTGCTTTTTTTAATAGTTCATCTATAACTTTCTGTGTAGGCTGAAACAGAGCTATAGTGGATGATGACTTTACTCCACAACCCTTAGGCTAGTTTAAGTGTTAGGTAGAATTGTACTGCAGGTCCTGTGGTGTCTAAATTTTTACTGGAAGGCTGCAATGGTTCTGTTTTGGCCTTCTGCTTTGTCTCAGATAAGGCCTTAATTTAGAAGGAAAACAAATAAAAATACTGTCCTACTTCACTAGTAGGAAGGACTAGAAATTTTTCCACTTGAGGGTCAGTTTAAGCCTAAATACCTGTTCTCCAGGATTCAGCCACCTTCACTACATAGTTGCAACGCCCAGAAAGGCTGACTCAGCATTGCCTTTCTGTAAGAGAGCCAAAGGCCAAATGCGGGGTCAACCCTGATGAGGAGCTGAATACCAGAAAGATTAGTGTTTGTGTTTGTTCTAGAGATGAATGTAAAAAGCCTGAGATTTTTAGTGGTTGTTGTTGATTTGGTGACACTTACCTACAGTTGTCCCTGGAGTATCATGCAAAAAAACCCCCAACTTTTTACAATCTTTCTGTGCTGTTCTACTGGTAGCTGTCCTGCTATGTGTACAACCTGCCTCTGCCTGCTGATCTTGGAGTTGTAATTTCAGATAATTTTGGTTGGGAGGTTCTAGAAACTCATTAAACAGTGTTAGAATTGCACATGCAGAATGAAGGAAAACAAATACAGCCTTAATTTTCTGAATCCATTACCCAGCTCCCTTGATTCATTTATCTGGAGGGTTGAGAATGCCAGCTAATTTCTTTTCCACAGTTACATTTTCCAAAATCATTGAAAGGCTAATCAGAAGCTTGTTGCTAATATTTGCAGTTTGTTTGGCTTTCTCCTGTTGTTTGAACTGCTTCCAATATGTCTTGCCAGTGACATTTCTTCACCAAGCAGAATAAATACCAAAACTATAGAGAAAAGAGTTTTACTGGAGAAAGCAGCACGTGTTGCACTGTAAGTACAAAGTTTCTGAAAGTCACTGACTTCCTTCGGTAACTTCCATGGCAAGGAGATGACAGAGCTGGAATAATTTGTTTATTGTTTATAGATCTGATTCCAGTTCTGTTTTGTTCAGCTTGAAAGACAGACTTGGTTACATTTTTTTAATCCATTTTTTGCTATGAAAGGTTGGATGGAAGAGAAAATGTAATCCTCTTGGGCTGTCTGCTTATGATATTGTTACTGTTGGAAATTTCATTTGTGAGATCACACTGCGTGACCCTGAGTTTAGGCTCTGGGCCCCAAGGTGTTACATTTATTTATAATAAAAGACGACCTCTGCCCCTGAATTATTTGCAATCTAAATAGACAAGGCAGAATGCTCATTCTCATTATATTAGTGAAATACTGAGGCACAGAGCAGTTCAGAGCACATCTTCAGTTCAGCAAGCTGGCTTCGAAACGGTAGGCAGTGAAGCAATATCAGTGCAGCAATCTGCATGCGTGCTAATTAGCCTGGATGGATGCTGCAGTTTCGTATTTATATTGCATCGGAGATGCTAGCTAGTTTTTACACGTACTGTTGTGCAGTGCCCAGTAGATGTATTAGCCACTTTGGAGCATTATGCATTGCAAACAGAACCAAAGTAATTTAGGGTCATGCAGTCAATTTCAGAACCGTGGTTAACCTCACTACCACTTCTTTATTGCCTTCTCTTCGTCATTCTGCAGGAAAAAATATTACAGACTCATAAAGCAATTTAGGGGAAGGGATCTTTGGAGGCCATATGCTCCAACTGCTTGCTTGAAACAGGGCTGATTTCAAAGTTCAATCAGGTTCCTCAAGGCTGTGTTTGATAACTCATCTTGTGAAGAGTTTTTGCCTACATTTAGTCAGAATTCCCCTTGCCATGACTTGTGTCCATGGCTTCTTGTCCTTTTGTTGAGCATCTCTGAGAAGAGCGTGGCACCATCCTCTCCACCACCCATTAGGTAGCTGTAGACAGCAACTAAGATCCTTCCTTAGCTCTGTCTTCTGGAGACTGAACTAACCCAGATTTCTCACCCTCTACACATTGTCCAGCCACTAACCACATTGGACTGGTTGGACTTACTCCAGTATGTTGTGTCTTTTCTTGTACTGGGGAGACAGAAACGTGTGAAAGCGTGAGTCTGTCTGAAGACATTAATCTAAACCCACGGGTTTTTGTAAGTGGTAAACTGCATTAATCTCTTCTGGAAGTGAGCTCCATTAGTTAGGAATTGGTCTTGTGGAATTTTTGCCTCCATTTCTGAGTGTAAGCTACCAACTCCATGGCTCTGGCAGCTGGTGGTGTATATCCTGATGAGCTGGAGCTCTTCTATGCATACCTGAGGTGACCTCACCTAGTCCTGTGAAAGGGTTTGAAGATCAGGATGAAGACTTTCATAATGACTCACAGTTAAGTGCTGTGATAGAGAATAAGTATCTGAGTTGGGAAGAGCCCAGTGAGGCAGAAGAGAATGCCAGAGAGAGGTGGCAGCTTTTAAGTCAGTTTTAGAGCTACTGAAAAATTCCGGCTGCAGTTTTACACTCATAACTACAGCTGCAAGAGGAAACTACGGATAGAGATGTGGATGAGGAGTTCCAAGAAGAAGATGAGGATTCAGAATAATTGCTGCAGGAGGAAGCTTTGTTCTGGTTTGGGGCATTTGGAACAAGTATCATTTGGGAGGAGGTGACTGTGCTGCAGACCTGTGGTAACCAGCAGTGGTGGGAAGAGAGCCCTCCTGTGACAGGCATGTTGAGATTTTTGGTATGTTTTGATCTGTTCATCAAATGGCTGTCACTGCGGCTATGCTATGAGAATTGCCCTGGGGACCTGCTTTGAGGGAAATCACTTATTCTGGCCTGACTCTCTGGTTTTTTTTAATCAAGGCTAGTGAGGCACAGGAACATTCAGAGTGACATGACCTGCTGAGCTGTGCAGGCTGGTGTTTATTTTGGTCGGGTTTTTTCTGGTGGGATGCTGGTTTCGCATGTCCTGTACACTTTTGAATTAAAATTACTTGATGGTGCATGTTGGTTCAGTGAGGGGAAAGGTCAGTATTTGTAAAATATTTTTAGTTTGCTTTCACTATTTGTTCATAGAACAGTGGTTGGGTTTCAAAGTAATGCTAAGTCCTTCTCCATGGATGCTGGTGAGGGAAATGTGTATTGTCTGGGGTTTTTTGTGGCCTCCATGAATTTGCACATTTGCAGAATTTGTGCTTTCTGCTTACAGGCAATTTAGTGCTTTGGCCTTCCAGAGGTGTTCTTCATGTCTATATGGAATCTATTACATATGATTTGTAGATCCTTTGTAGATTTAAAAAACAGTGAAGAACAAGATTTCACAATATAAGAACTACGAATTGAACTATGAACTAAACTAAAACACTCTAAACATTTGAAAACTGGTTGTCTTCCTAAAAGTGGAAATGCACAAATAGTTTGAAAACAGTGCAGGCTGTAGGGGTTTTAACTAAAGAAAATGAGATATTCAGCTGTTAATCTTTGAGGTTTGGGGTTTCTGCAAAACCTCATAATCACTGTGATCAACTTCTCCTCTTTGTGACCACTGAGGAATCTCAGACATTGGAGTCATGTGGTTCCATCATAACATTTGGGAGGAGAGTTCAGAGAACCCCCTGCTTTTCCAAGCTGCTGTTTTTGTTGCCAGGACAGAAAGACGTGCCGTGGGAAGGTCTTGTGGTAAACTGCTGTGCAGGAAGGTGAGCTCTACAGAGCCTTGAAAGCTGAGACTAATGGACTTTATCCTTGATAGAGATATGCTGGATCCCAAAGGGGAACGAGGTGGATGTTGTGCAATAGCTTTCAAAGAGCATTCTTTAAAACACTAATCTCCTGATCTGCTTCAATGATTTGGTTTTATCAGTTTCCTTGATCATGGACTTTCCCTCTTAGCCTCTTTGTCCTCTCTGCCTCTCCTCCAATTCTCCGCCAATCCTAAACCACTTTCCTTTGTATTTCAGAGGCTTTCCTGAAGATTTGGGACATTCCTTGTTTCAGTCTTCTCTTCCAAGATCTTCATGTGCTGTCTAGTTGTTAACAACAGTGTCTTTGAGCACCTCAATGCCTCAGGTGAATACAGGAAGGTGAAAAATAACAACATTCTTTGTTGTTCAATATCTGTGGTGACAAAGATTTTTAAAAATATTCACCTAACAATTCTGAGATAGCCTCTACAGATCCTTTTTTTATCTTGGAATTTGGTCTCACTGTTCTTTCCATGTGCTTGGAAATATGAGTGTAGGGGATCTAATTAGCTGATGCCCAAAAGAATCTATATGTCTCTGTTTCGAGACCCAGCACAGGGCAAGAGGCCATGGCACAGGATGCTTATAAATGCAGTAGATTTAGACCTGGATCAGTGCTTGGTCCCTCCCAATCCCATCTTGTGGCTTATGCATTTTGCTGTTGGTAGGTTTTGCTTTTTTGTTATGGTTTTAAGTCGGCCTGAGGATGCTGGGATCTGTGTTTAAAGCCTGTTATTTGTGATGATGCTTGGTGTAGATATTTTGTGGTCCTTTCTGATCTGTATCTATTATGTGATTGAGCCCAATCTCCTCCTGTCACAAGACGCAAGTTGGGAACCGCTGTTCTTCCACCATCATGGAGAGATGTGTAGCCCTGACCGAAGGAAGCATGTACTTACAAAGGCTAAAGGGAACCCAGCGAAGTATTAATTGCTTTTATTCATCAGAGTTATGCCTTCTGATGTTCTGATTGTCTAAAAGAACATAGACTTGGAGCCTGGATAAAAGCAGCCCTTTCTTGTAAAGTCAAGGGCCCTACTTGGACAGTGTGTACCTAGAATTTCACTTTGTAACTCCCCTTATATGCTCAGCATTTGCTGTGATATCCTTGTTGCTCTGTAATGACTCTGAGGCACATCTGGAATTAGCAACGTTCGTGTCTTCTTAATGCTTTTGTGCCACTTACCTCCTGCTCGGCATTTTCGTATTTCTCAAATGCATTTTTAGTATCTTTCTACTGATCAGAAATCAAATTACATTCTGAGATTTGCACTGAAAAAAATCCCTTTTCAGAATTTGTGCTGTTACAGAAATGTTCTGATGAACGGAAGGAAGTGCCTGCTTATTCTATATATGCTACAAACAGATGCAGAATTAACTGGGATGGGAGGCAGGCTAAAGGAATCCCTGTCCAGTCCTCATTACCACTTCTGGACTCGTCTGAACTCATGCTTTTTCCTCACTTGCCCACTTTTTGGGGAGCTTCATCCAGCCAGCCCCAGTAATTTCGGAGTGTCTGACTCACAATAAAACACATATAGAATACAGCATGCGGGTGAACAGTCTGATCAGAGTAGCATGAAAAGCAGCATGGAGATGGTCGGTGTAGTTCAAAGCGTAGATGCAAGGGCCACATTATCACAGCTACAAAACACCACAGTAATTCCCCGGTTCAGTCATCCTGACAGCTGCCCCGTGTAGATGAAGAGCTTTTTTCCGGAATGGAATCAAGTTTGAAACAGATAAAAATCCTGAAAAGCAATGTCAGAGGAGCGCAGGTTGGAATTAGATGGATACAGACAGCTCTTTCAGTTGGAAAACTGATGATGTTGAGGTTCTATTTTCATTTCTTAACCCAGAACACCCAGAACTGTAAACAGAACTATTCCTTTAGAGTCAGTGGAAACCGTGAGATTCCCGTACACAATAGTTTGAGGAAACAGCATTTTTCATCTATTTCGGGTACACTTGTCAGCAGTAGTTGTAGCTCTGGCGCAGGCTTTTGAATTTGTAATCTCCCATCAGGGGGGGAGCACCTGAGCAATACCTACCTAGATTTTCTGATTTAAAACACGGATTAGGACAGGGCGTTATGAACCGCCTTGCGCAGTCAAACCCCGGCTCCCCCCCAGTGACCCGCCGGAGACCGGCCGCTGCTGCCGCTCCGCGGGGGCACCACCGGCCAGCCCCACTGCCCGGTTCCGCCGCCTGCCCGGCGTGCCCGCGCCCGGCAACACCCCCCCCC
>VYXH01005291.1:507508-551501 GCA_013397275.1 Burhinus bistriatus
TTTTTTTTCTCACAAGACTGCTGGCTGCAGAAGTTTGTACGCTCTTGCACAGCATTCAGTGTGAGGGATCTTAAATGTTGTAACCATGGTGTCATCAGGCAGAGCCAGTGGATCTTGCAGCTGAGACAGCAGCAGATCCATGCAGTCAGGCAATGTAGTCCTTTATCTCCCATCCAACAGCCTGCGTCTCCTACAGCTCAGTGTTAACACAGCGGTTGTGAGGCACATTGGATTTGGAGCTCTCCCTCCGTCTCTGCTTATGGTATCCCAAGTCTGATTTCCATTTCCAGATCTTTTGCATTTAATCCTGCATCGTTACTGGTTCTTAGTTGTCTTTTGCTGCTCTAAATCACTTCCCTTTGCACATTCAATGATGCAACTACCTTGATTTAGCAAGATTGTCTTCTTTTATTCTGTTCTCAGTGAGAAATTGAAGACTTTTGGTTTGGTAAGGGTGATTTCCTCCTGGGCAGAGGAAAAGACCTAACACTTAATTAGTTCCTTTTCCAATCTATGATTGCTACAAACAGTACGCTCCCTGATGCATTGGTTCTGTCTAGTTTTAAATGACCAAAGTGATAATGCTATTTTGCTACTTCCAAAGCCATTGAAGTTGCTGCTGTTGCAACATTACAAGTAGCACCGTTCTGTTAAAATTCTTTACCCTGCCTGGGGAGGGGGAACCCCAAAAACCAAAACAACAAAAAAAACCCAAAACCACAAAACAAACAAGGGGTTGTTTGGAAATTACACTATAATACTATATAGGTATTGTAGTTATGGGAACTTACATTTTCCTTCTCCTCTATAGATAAATTTCTGTTTATGCTATAAGCAGGGGTTTCCAGGAAGAGAGGAGGGCCCTGTACTTTGGGAGGTGAAATCTAGCCGTATCTGGTGCACATAAAAGAGAATAGAAGTTGAGTCACGCAGTGGACAATTTCCTGAGGCATTGCCATGAAGTGTTGCCATTTCCAGACTGGAATGTACAATTTTCAGCCTGAAGAACTGAAGTAAATTTGGTTGTTGTGAAAGCTGTAATTTTAGTGGGAAGGCTTTCCCACAAATTTTACTTTGAAGGTTGAGGATCTAAGACTGAATTTCATAGGCTAGCTTCCAACTCTAGGTCATGGAATCACAGAATGGTTTGGGTTGGAATGTACCTTTAAAGATCAGCTAGTTCTACCCCCCTGCCGCGGGCAGGGATGTTTTCCACTAGATCAGGTTGCTCAAAGCCCTGTCCAACCTGACCCTGAGCACTTCCAATAATGGGGCATCCACAACTTCTCTGGGCAACCTGTTCCAGTGTCTCACCACCCTCATAGTGAAGAGTTTCTCCTTATATGCAATCTAAACTTACAATCTCTGGCTTAAAACCATTGCTCCTTGTACTGCCACTACAGGCCTTGGTAAAAGGTTTCTCTCCGTCTTTCTTATAAGCCCCTTTTATATATTGAAAGGCTGCAGTAAGATCTCCCTGGAGCCTTCTCTTTTCCAGGCTGAACAATCCCAGCTCTCTCAACCTGTCCTCATAAGAGAGGTGTTCCAGCCCTCTGATCATTTTTGTGTGCCTCCTCTGGACCCACTCTAACAGGTCTATGTTTGTCTTGTACTGGGGACCCTAGAGCTGGACGCAGTACTCCATCCAGGTGGGGGCCTCATGAGAGCAGAGTAGAGATGGAGAATCACCTCCCTTAACCTGCTGGCCATGCTTCTTGTTATGCAGTCCAGAGTACCATTGGCTTTCTGGGCTGCAAGCGCACATTGTCGGCTCGTGGCCAATTTTTTTATCCACCAGTATCCCCAAGTCCTTCTCCGCAGGGCTGCTCTCAATCCATTCTTTCCCCAGTCTGTTGATATGAGGGATTGCCCTGACCCAGGTGCAGGACCTTGCAGTTGGCTTTGTTGAACTTCATGGGGTTCACTTGGGCCTCAAGCCTGTCAAGGTCCCTCCAGATGGCTCAAGTGAATCAACTGCACCACTCAGCTTGGTGTTACCTGCAAACTTGCTGAGGATGAGATAAAGATAAAGATATTGAACAGTACCGATCCCAGTATGGACCCTTGAGGGATACCACTTGTTACTGACATCAATTTGGACATCGAGCCTGTGACTGCAACTCTTTGGATGTGGCCATCTGGATTCAGCTAATGCCTTATCCATCACATCATAGTCTGTCTATCAAATCCGTACCTCTCCAATCTAGCAACAGCGATGTTGTGTGGCACCATGACAAAGACCTTACAGAAGTCAAGATAACATGATATCAGTTGCTCTTCCTTTATCCATCGTAGAAGGCCATTAAGTTAGTCATATTGGTCTGAGCTAAAGTATTGTATATTAACCAAAATTTGTGGCAGCGTTTAAAGTTGTGAATCTGAATTTTACAGCTCAGCCTTATCTTCAGTTGTGATCTGAATTAGTCTCACATGGTTTCTGCCCATTTTCATTGTAAGGCAAAATTATTTTTTCTTAGTAGGAAGTTATTTTGTCTGACCCTGCTGTAACCCTTTCTTGTCTTTCTTGCTTGAAAGTTATACTACATGATGGTCACCCAGCTACACATGTGCAGCCACATTAGGAGCATCCAGCCATAGCTTGCGGTACCTCTGTACCTGACCACTAGCCACACACACTTAAATTACAGAGTAAAAGCAGAATTACATGTAATCTTCTCTCATTCTGAAACTATTCTGCTTTTTTTCTGGAGGAAATTGGAACGGTAATCACAAAGACTAACCAGAGGGGAGAAGTCGTCTTCAATGACATCTGTCATTGATAGAGAGGAACGATCTTTTCTGCAGTGTCGTGCTGAAATATCTGACCTTGGCTTGGGCTTTAGATCGCTCTCTGGAAGCTCTGTCTTCACTGATGAGAGCAGGAGATGTTCCTCTGTCACGCTGCCTGTGTGACTTGCTCCCCACACCCTCCATGTCCCCCAGTGGCCAGCTGGCAACAACTCTGGAAAAGCTACAGCTGCGTCTGTCCCACTCTGCCAGGGGAGTTTCTGGAGTGCAGACAGCCCCATCAACGGGTTTCATTTTACGCTCTGTTTTGAATCTTGTTCTGCTGTCATTTGCACCTTGTCTTCAGTCAAAGAAATAGCAGGGACAGGTTCACAGCTCTTCCTTGGGTCAGCCAGCAGCGCTTCTGCAGAGCGCAGCTGAAGGGCTATCATCTAACGTGTTGTCATGTCCTACCTTTTTCTGGCTGGAACTCAGAAGTCATGACCTTTGATATCTGAACACTGGGGACTTCCAGAGCCTGTAACTATAAGAAGAGTTGTTGAAAGTGCATTGGATCAAAATGGAAATGCCTCATTAAAAAATGGTCCTTACCTGTGCCATTAAGACTTTTCTATGCCAAACCACTTATATAGCTCATCTCCTTTTCAACATTTATATATTCAAATTCCTGGCTGGGAGTGTAGGAGTTTTAAACGCTTATGCGTCAAATGCAAATTCAGGGTTGATACAATCACGAAGAACTGCCATCATTAATCCCCGGCGGACAACTTAGAAAGCTGAATCTGATCGAAGTGCTACATGCTTCATTCATAAATCCCTTTGGAAAGGGGGAAGCATTGTTTACTCTGCTTTAAAAGACAAGGAAATTCAGAAGGGAGATGATTTGTCCAGGGAACACAGCAAGCTTCTGATAAAGCCGGGGGTAGAAATTCATGTGCTTTTGAAGTCCTTATCCATTGCATTTACCGCTAGGCTGTATGAACTCTGTGGAAGAGCTGTTTCTTTTCTTCCAGACCTCAGAAGTGTTTAACTTTTGAGAACAAACTATTTAAATTAAGATGAATGGTGGAAAATCACGAAGTACTTTAGTTTTTATTAGGTTTTCTGTCTTTCTCTAACCAATCCTGATTTGGTTGGTTATATAAGCATTGTAAACAGATTAAGGGTTCAATCCTTCTCTGCTGTAAAGAATAATAGGGGATTTGATTGTAACGATTCACTTTATTTCAATAAAGTAACTAAAGCTTGCAATACATTGATTCACTAAAGCTGCAGAGCCATTTCTCAGGTGCTTTCCTAAGGCTTGCTATCGTAGCACATTCAAAGCTCCTCTTCAGATGCAAAAGTTTCTAAAGCCTTTGGGAAGACGATATCAAACAAAGTAGTCTGGACCTGAGAGAGCTTGTAGCTATAAACACAGGCGCCCGAGGTGATGGAGAGCTGAGAAATGGTTTGCCTTGCAGAAAAAGAGCAATGAAATCTTGGGCTGGGATTTTTCCCTGTACGAGCGTGGGAAGAAACATTGACTGACTGCAAAATCGCTCCATACTGTCGTGGAGTTACACAACCTGTAATCTTTCTATTGTTCAGTCTGTCACTGTAGGACTGGCCCACTTGTAGACTACAAAGCATTTAAATGATGACAGCTGTATTAGGCAGTTAGGGACTTGGTTAGCCATTGTGTTTATAGAGGGCAGCGAGATAAGAATAGCTCCCAGTCTTCAGTTCTTGCCACATTTACTTTAGGTTTCGGACACCTCTGTACGTTTCGTGTAGCTGTGTTGAAAAAGTGGGGGGTACTAGGGCAATAGTTATCTTAGCTCTTCTTTTTCCATTGAGAAACTGATGTGCAATACAGGCCAAGAGGGTGTCAGCTGATAAAACCCAGGCCAATGTGAAGTGTTCTCTGAATTTGATGTCAAGGAGCCTGCCATCCGAGAGAAACCGGACATTGTCTGGTAGCACCATGAATGAATGAATGAATATCCCCAGTGTGCCCTTCCACTGCGCCTTCCTGTTACTCTCCAGAGTTTTGCAGTGGTGTGGGGAACCCAGGTGCTAAGGTGGTTGTAGAGAAGACTTGCCCATGGGAACGCGGGAGAATATTTATTTTTGTTTCCTTCTCACATTTCTGACCTGTCAAACTTGCCAGTAGTGTACAGTTTGGGGACCCTCCCATAGGACACTCTCAGTCTCTCTATTGTAATAATTTACTGGGACAAATTTCTCTTGTTAGCATGCTTTGTATATTTAATGCTGCTGTAGTGGTGACTACCTAGTGGTGCCATTATTTGTTTATATAAGTGACCTCAGAATAAATTTGTTTGACTTTTTTTTTCCCCCAGAAAAGAAGACAAAAATTTTCCTATTTGAATCTCTGGACTAAAGCACATTTTTGGTGTACGGTTGTTTAGTGGGAGGGTGGACAATAATTTCTGGGCTGAGATTATGGTTCACAATGAGAGAATTTTGCCTTGAGTAGGCAGACGAGGTGTCTATATATGCCGAAAGAATTATTGTTATTAATATGTTCATTAATGCAGCGTACATGACTTTGTTTAAAGGAAGTATTGTTGCCTTTCTGAGCGATTGCAAATTTCAAGCCTTTATATAATTAGCTTCTTATCAGAAAATACATCAATGTCACTACCCAAGGTAACTTCTGAACATGACTTGCATAAACCTGTCACTGAGCAGGATTCATCTGAACTGCATTTGTTCCTGATTAAGGAACAGTAACAACTTGGACGTGACAAGCCCTGTCGGAGTGAAGTGTTTAAAGACCCCCACCTTACCCTGAAATATTGGCAATGCTGCACAAGATGATCCTCCTACTTTCCACCCCTACCCCCCCAAAAGATTCATGACTTTTGGATTTAAAAGTCAAGAAACTCTGTTTTGCTGAACCTTTCTTTTAGTTTCTTGTGAAGCAGCGTTTGCTAATTTAGAAATGCTTCTTTTGGCTGAGCCAAGTGAGGACAGACTCGATGACTGCCCCTGCATATGAGCAGGATACTTAGGACCTTTTTATAGTGAGAAGCCACAACTCATGCATGGTCTTCTATCTGCTGTTTGCCAAAAAGCTGGGGAGACAACTTAGGAAAAAAAAAATGAAATCAACGTACCAAATATTTTACGCTGTGGTGGGTATCCTATACAACGGAATATTGTATTAGCTTAAATATGGGATCAGCATTTGTATATTTAAGGTGGATTAGTGTGGATTTTTACAATTTGTTTTCCTGCTCTTGGATTTACTTGAGTAGGACAGCTCTAATACAGGTGTACGCGTGTGCATGTACTCTTGAAGTATAAAGATCTTAGATCATGATGTTAAAAACTTCAGGTCAAAGTGGGTGGGTTTTTCTTCATTTTTTTTACTCAGTATTGGAGTTCTGAAATTTATTATCTTGTATTGTACCTTGTTCAGCTGGTCTCTCCCATCTGTGCTTTTGGTCAGTAATGTGGCAAAATTCCAATTTAGGAGAGGAGAGAAGAGAAATAGAATAGAATATTTCAATTGGAAGGGGTCTACAACAATCGTCTAGTCCACCTGCATGACCACTTCAGGGCAGACCAAAAGTTAAAGCTTGTTATTAAGGGCATTGTCCAAATGCCTCTTAAACACTGAGATGCAATTTTGGGGTTATGGATAGCAAATGATGTCAAGCTGGTTCTCCAGGAGTAGGTATACGGACAACTGGACAATGGTTACACAGAATGTCTTCCATCATGATCTGCAAGGAATTCATGATACTTTGAGTAAGAAACTAAAAAAGGTACAAAATAAACATGCCAGTGGATATAGATTGGCTTTTTGAATAAAGGACTTTCCAGTGGGCCTTAAAATAGACTGGTGTTAGCCCCACTGTAAGTCACGTTTTTATCAGTGGAGAAAGATATCAAGGTGAAAAAATTAACAAATAAATCCTGTATAAAGGATCTCATCATATAGGTCATTGATACAGAGTAATAGGGATCACTATGTAAAATGGTGACAAGTCAATAATACATTTCGGTTTCTGTAAAACCCTTTACAAAGTCCTAGGTGGAAGAACAAAGAATGAGGCCTGTGCTTACAGATAAGAGGATTTTGTCATGCAGAGCAGTGACTCTGAAAAAGATGTGGGGAGTGGTGGTTGATTATCAAATGAACACGAGCTCCGGAGCTGTTCTTTTGCCAAAAAGCTGACTGCAGTCCATGAATATATAAACAGGAGCACTGAGGGAAAGGGAGGAGGTCCAGAGGCTTCACACTACTACAGCTGTTTCAAAAACAGTGTGCTCAGTTTTGTAGTCTACAATGCAGGAAAGAGACATGAGGGTGGCAGAAGTGCTGGGAAACCTTCCAGAACATAAAATGCTTAATTTATTCAGCAGAGGTTAAGGGATGGTTTGGTACTTCTATGAGGAACAAAAAATTGGTAGGACAACTGAATTGTTCTATTAGTTCACCAACATATATTAAGATACCATAGTTGGAAAGTGAAATTTTGGAAGTTGACTTTAAAATAAGGAATACATTTGAACTGGAAATACTGATTTATAAGTGAATACCAATCAATAATTGCAGTCTGTTCATCACCCTGAGAAATCTTTAAATCGGCTCTAATTCAAGCAGGAATTATCTTGTGAAAATCCTAGAGTTTGCATAAAAGTAGGAAGTCAGATGAAGAGATTGCAAGGACCACTTCCCGCGTGTAAGTGCATTAATTAATAGTTTTGTCATGTATTTTGGAAGCTTTGGTGGCATTCTCTTTCAATGGTGTTTCCCTCATGTAGATTAGTCCTAGAGGCTTCACATCTTTCCTAGATGCATAGCTTTTAGGGCTGGGCTGGCAATTAGTCTGACTCCCCAAATACCAACATTTGAACTTGAACTTCCCTAGCTCTAATCATGTCAATTATTTTTCTTCTGCATTTCATTTTTTGTGTGTCCATATCTTTGATGTGTTTTCCTGTATAGATATGGATGAAAACTACAAAATAGAGTCGATCAAAACATAATCTGCTTTTTCAACTTCTTGGTTTTATGATGGTCAAATAAATGCTCTGCCATGGGTGGAATTCAGTGACGTCAGAGGACAGTCAGCATTTTGTAGGAGGTGCTCCATATCGTGAAAAATGAGCTGGTATAGAGCTCTGGAACCATTTATATCCACTTGCATTCTGATTACCAGCTTGCATTGGGCATCCTTAGAATCGGTCACTTCTCTAATAAGTAATTGGAGCATATTAAAAGGAGATTAACAAAATTACTAATCAATTATGGAACATAATATCATGTTTCATTCAGAGTTATTTTCCATACTTTGTCGGAAGCCTTAATTATGTATTTACACTGCTTTGATTGATATGATTTTTATTAGATAGTGCTTATTGTATAGGAAAAACAAGATGGTTGCATTAAAAAAGATAGATATTTGACTTGAAGATGTGTCTTTGATGTGGAGATTACTGGGCAGAAACCTTTGATCGGTGCTGTGAATCTGACCAGATAGCTGTAATGGCTCTTTCTGTAAAAATAGGTGAGTATTAGAAATCCCTAGCAGAAGACAGCAGTGCCTACAGGAAGGAAGGCTTTCTGTCGTGATCTGCAACGCACAGAAATATTTGCAGCTCAGGAAGATTGACGCACCAGCGTGCTGTTCAGGGTAACAAAAGCTGTTTGCATAAATCCCCTCGCAGTCATCACGTCTCGTTTAATTGACATCCCACTAGTTTGCTTTTCTCTAAAAACTTTATTTGGCTGAGTATTCTGGAAAACCCTGCATCGTCAATTTAGTATGGGCAAAGCAAGTTTCTGCAGCAGCTATTTTTGGGAGCTAATGTTGGCCATTTGAAGCCCTGTCCCACCTTCAGCTCTACCCTGTTTCGCAGCAGCAGTGCTTGACTCTCGTTCTGCTGCATGTTCCCACTCACGGGGCCGTGGTTGTGCGGTTCTGTATGTTGCACGCACATCAGAACTGTATCATGTTACAGGAAAACCTGACATTGTCAAACAGCGTTCACAGTTTGTGCTTTAAGCATACCTCAAGGACATCTGCGTATGGTAAAAATAAAAATAGCCACGCTGGAAAGAACATGGAAAAATTCTCTAGAGAGTGACTGTAAAACAAAATGATCCCATCTAAAAATATGATGCGTACCTAGCACAGAAGTTCACCTTGATTTTAAAGTCCTGCTAACACTGGAGGTGGTTTGGGGACAGATCCTGGGGCCACCGGAAGACCTGTGGTGTGGCTGCGCTGAAAGGTGCAGGCAGAAGTAGATGGAGCCACAACGTGGCTGGGGACTGTGCGGACACACCAGGAGCCTGGGATTGCCCGCACATCCTCGGGCAGCGCAAGCCGCCAGTGGTGCAGTCTGTGCATGACGACACTGAGCACCTTGATGTCTTTCCCAATGTAGACCTGCTTCATAGACATTGCAAGCAATAGTAGAGGCATGGATAGCCTCCCAGACTATATTTTGGTAAAATACAGCTTTATCCCATAGGCTGTTTGGGTGTAAGACTTTTCACTTGATTTTGTAATAGTTTTGTTCTGTTTCAGTAGAAAATGATACCTATGTTGTGTATTTTCTAGACCTAGCGATCAAACAAAATACACAACAAAACCTTTGTGAGAGACATTAAAATTCTCTTCTCTGTTAATGTCACACAGCGATAACTCTCAAATGCAAATCCACCTGTAGTCCTAATTTTTCTGTGCACTAGTCGTGATACGAATTTTATCCTTGAAGTATATATTCATCATTATTTTCAACACAACACATCTATTCTTTACTTGTGTTACAGTAACCCCTAGAGGTCCCACTGGAGGGTTTCATCATGCGACACACAGCTGACATAATGAGGTTAATTTTATTGAGTGCATTTGGTTCCCTGTACCCCAATGTTCATGATTCATCATTTATTTTGTCAGTGAATAGTGAGATAATGAGATAGCAGGTTGACAAGGGCAGAAATAAATTTAGGTTTAAAACGACGGATGTGCCTTGTGAGCAAGTTCAGCCAAGTAGGACCTCAGTCTCTTCCATGGGAATTGCCAGGTCAAAGCTGACTCAGAATTAGTATTTATGAATACTCTATCAAAATGTAAGCATGAATAATGATAAATGTCTTATTAATACACATATTAACTGTTATTTTCCACTACCCGGTATTTCTTAAAATATCTATGCACCAAAGTTGAGAAGAACAATACTTTAAATATCGTCAGATCAGAACTATGGCTGAGATGTAGTATGTGTTCTGCATACCAGATAATAAAAATACATGTTTTGTGCTATGTGGACATGATAAACTTTGCAATGATCTTGCCTGTCCATTTCCTCACTTTTAAGAGTTGGGGTTTTTTAAGTGATAAATGTCATACGTGTTTTCACAGAGAATTGCAGCTTAGGAAGTTGAACTTTTAAAATTAGATGTTTAGGCTTTGGAGTGATGGTAATTACTGTAACTTTGTGATAGTTACACTTTATGTCTGGGGAAAACATACAAAAATATTCAGAGTTGAAAATGTTTTAAAATAATTTAGTTGAAATCAAAGGAGTTAGATGTCCAGATGCATTTGAAATGCCCACAGTATGACTACTGCATCTTTAGACACCTAATTATCTTTAAATATCTGCCTTTTATGCTGTGTTTACATGTGAAAACTGTGCCATTTGTAGCCCGTGTTGCGTTTTTGGGCATGGATGTATTGATATATATGATGTAAGCATTGTATCTTCAACCAACGTTTTTATATGACAGAAAGTGTGTGTGAGACCAGATACTCCATTCTTCTGTCCTGGTAGGTGTGACATTTCTAATCGGGTTAACACATACCGCATTTTGTATACATTTGCAGTTAAAAGAAGATTGTGTGTGCTGCTCTGTAGCAGGCACTGAGCGTTTCTCGGCTTTTACCGGGCTTTGTATGTTATGAGTCATGGAGACAGGGGAGTATTAAACATTTCTGGCCACATTAAGTGAAGATTGGTCCCATTTGGCTTGCAGTTTTAAGTACTTATTAGTTTATTTAATAAAGATTTTGACTGCCTTTTATTATGCATATGTGTGTGATTCACAGGCTCGGGAGACGTGGCACGTTCAGCCTCTAGCTGGAGAGGATCTGCTGTATTGGAGACAAGCACGTTCTCGTTCTCCAACACCACCCCAGGCGGCGTCTCCATTACAGCTGACAAGGGCTGGGAGCGGGAAGGTTGTGTGAGCCACCGCTTCTGATCACAGGCTTGCCCCGCAGGCACGCTACCGACTGCCCGTTCGGGTGTGCTGAGGTGCCTGGCGGAATATTAAACTGCCAGACAGGCTTAGACATAGAGTCCCTTGGGCCGTGCCTGGGGTTGCACTTGTAGTTTCGCTGTCTGAATATAGAGTGAGTCTGATCCAGAGGGCAGCCTTGGGATGACCCCGGCATGCAATGTGGAAATACCCATCGTCTCAGAGCATAGCCAGCTCTCTAAGCTGGAAAGTTAGGTCGAAGATACATGACTACGAAGGAGGGAGAGCGAGCGAGCAATTTCAGCTGAGGAAACATCCATGACCTCGACATGCCCCAGCCATGATTTTGTAGCTCTCCAGTGGTGCTAATCCATGTTGGCTCAGACCCCAGCTGGGATCAGACAGATCAACTCCTTCCTAGAGATTTCTGACTGGGGAACAGAAACAGAGGTCTAAACAGAAGGAAAAGAATGAAAAACTGTAGGATTAAACTGAGAACACTTACGTTTGGCTTGGCAGTAGCAATGCCACACGCGCTTGCAGGATTTGAGAGCTGTTTCCTGATGGCACCACATAAAACGCTCATGGAGCAGCATCCAGGCTGCGTATCAGAGCACTCGCTCGACTGGCAAATCTAAGCGTTGCTCTGGAGCCAACCACAGAGCTTGCTACTGGCCTCACGGGGCAGATTACCACTTCTTTTGTTTACTCTTACTTTGGGCAGACCGAGAGCCTGATGACAAGAATGTCCAATGCATGATTTAGCTTCTGCAGATGGTCAGGACATGCCCATCTAATTTCTTGCATGTATAGGCCAGAAGGAGCGTAAGCAAGGAATTTAATGGGGACTGTAGAGCGGTCACAAGGAACGCCCTCCTGGTACTCTGCAACGTAATGTGAGAGTCACACAAGGTAAACAGTATTTTATCTGTGAGGACACTGGGTTGTGTTTGCTTTGTGGGTCTCCTTAGGGCTACATAGGAAGACTTTTCTCTGCCTCTTGGAGGCTGCATGTTGGTGCAGTTTGCGAGGTTACGTTATTGATTTTATTTTCTTAGGAGAACAGGTAAATAGAAAATCATTCATTTGCACACCCTGGCATGAGTTGGAACACAGGACTCCTGTATTAAACCTCAAGGTGACTGAGAAACAGAAGATAGTTCAGTATTTAACCTCCCAGTGAAGAGACGTGTTTAATTCCTTATTACGTAACTGCTTTTTCAGAAAAATTCTGTATTTTTCCATGCATCTCTGACTCCAGAGTTTCTGTTTCCAGTTATTCTAGTAAACATGGGTGTGTAGGAAGAAGGGGAATAATTGCTTTTTAAATGGTTGAAAATAATGCAATTAAACCCCTGTAATCAGATGCTACAGGATGTGGCTATTCATTTCAAGGTCCTTTTTGCTAAAGATCTATCCTGCAGTGATTAATCATTGGCAGTTCTCAGGCTTCAGACATAAATATCCAGGAAGGCAAAGCTGGGCAGATCTTCAGATTGAATTTATCCATGGCAATTTTAAGGGTGGAGTGACAAGATCAGCTCTGGAAAAATACGGAATGAGCTAGCTAGTTATCCCAACCAAACACCCACTTCAACAATCCTTTGGTTGCTTTCCATGCAGGTGCTTTTGGGCAAAGTTCTGCTCGCAAACACTTTCCCCCTACTATAGATGTTCCCACCATTTTTTTTTTTTTTTTTATAGCATCGTCATTGTTTCCAGGAACAGAGAAAAGAGAATTTGATTATGTTTGTATCATAGCATCATTCAAGAGCTCCATTGTGCATAACTGTGCGAAAAACAGATTAAGAGAAACTCTTATTCCCAGACAGCTAAGGAACAACAGAGAACAGAGGAGGAAAGGGCAGAGTCAGATACACACATATATATTACTATCATATTTACTTTCTGTTTTCAAAGGTAAATAACGAGACATCTCTCAGCCAAATCATCCATTTAATGACTGATTTTTCTGTAATGTTAGGACACATTTGGGTGTTGAGGAGAGATGCTTATAGAGGGAGGTGGCCTCGGAGAGATGCACAGAGAGAAAGACAGCATTCAGGGCATGGAGCGCAAGAGTCGACACCTCCTCCAGGTCTCCAAGATCATTTTGTTTGTTTTGAACATGTTTTAGCCCACTGGCAGCTTTTGCCTGTGTTCACTGCAGAGAGGGGTGGTTATACTGTAGTGTGTACAGTATGACTATGCTGCTATTAATATCCCCCCAGGGAAAGGGAGGAGAGCATGGTACAGTACGTGTGAAAAGACATCTTGTGCTGGCGGCATCGTCATTGAGTCATTCCATCCTGTCTGCGGCTGTGGGGAGCAGTCACTTCAGGGACGTAAAGCCGCCACGGGCTAATCGTTATAATAATCACTTCAGGCAGAGTCTGGCTCCCCCCATTTAGTCTCCCTCCACTTTAGGTCTGTAAATATTTGTCCTGTCCACATCTATTGTTGGCACAGAGGCATCAGAAGAAAGTTCTCTAAAGCCTTTGCTTGCATATTTGGCTTTGGGCCAGTGAAAGCTAAACCCGATCATCTTAGCCTCTTACTGCCCCTGCTAATTCTCTTTTTTTTTCAGTAGTAAAGGATGACTCTCTTCAAGATGCACTGTAATTTCCTGGGGTAGGTTGGCACTCCCCCAAGGCATTTAATAGCATGTGCTGGTGCAAGTAAACAGCAGGACAGAGGGTTTTTTCTCCCTTTTGTACACGCTATCCAATTTGTTCCTTGGCACTTTCCCCACTCGTAGGGAAGGATGGCTTTCTCTGTATACAAGCCAGAGTTTGATTTATTTATTTTTTGCCTGCCTTGCTGTAGCTGTCTGTAGCAGGCACACTGAATTTCCAAAAATGAAGGTGTTAATACAAGTATCGCTTACTGCCTCTCCTGCGACTTCTATGCCACTGTTATTTCCAAGTTACCCAAAATGAGAAAAGCAATTTGGATGAGTCAGGGAGTCTGCCCTGACTCAGACTGTTTAATGTAGGAGTGTCTCAGGGTCATGCATATTTCTATTAATACGGGGTCAAACTTGAGTAGAGAGCTCTTGGTTGGATTTGCCTATTTTTAGCAAAGTCACACCAGTGCAGCAAAACCAGCCAAATTAAACCTGGCTCAGTTTGCTTTGAATTTATGTGGAAAAAACCCAAAACCAAACAAACCACAAAACCCCCAACAAACCAATAATTTTCTTAAGGTAATGAAACATACTAATTTTATTCTGTGCTCAGCCAACACACTAGTTTTATGTCTGTGGTGGGGAATTTTGTACAAGAATTTTTCTCTTGCAGCCCCTGACTCATATGACCATCTAGCATCAGATGTTCTGCTTTTGCAGTAAAGCGTTGAAACCTAACTATTTTTGTCTCATACACAGGTCTTTTTTTTTTTTTTTCTTCACACAAATTAAATCACGAAGACCTCTCTTGAATTCTGGTCCTTTCAAAGTCTATATGCAAGGACACTGAGAGAGGCTATATCATTTCTCCTTCCTACCCTCTCAGAAGGCTCTTGATGCGAGGACAAATGAAGAAAGAGTTTGGATCCAGGTGTGCTGTTTATTACTGTTAAGCATAAGAAGTTGTGGGTAAATATTCTCACTGTGTCTTTTGTGATCCTGCCAAGGTTTATTAGTCCTGGGTCCAGCAGAATAATTCCATGTTAGAAAATCTTTGTGGTGCAAGGATTAGAACATGTTAATTTTCTGGCTTCCAGGAAGGCAAATTGTCTTTAAATACAGTGAGTCAGGAAAAGAAAATGTAGTAAGAAATTGAACAGAATATCTAGGGAGCAAGGGAAAATGTAGGAGAGTAAAAAATTATTATAGGAGAGTGTGTTGCAGTAAAAACCCTGTATCCCAAATCTCGTATCTCTGGAATGGCTCCGTGAGAATTTCTCCTTGGCTGGGACAAGCTAGCATTACTCTGTTGACCTTTTCGAGGTTCAACTGGTTTGCCCCAGCTTAAAATCTGACCTTTTGTGTCCAGATAGCAAGGTGGCATAGAACTTTCATGTCCAGATAGCAAGGTGGGAGAGATCAGAGCAACACATCCTAATCTCCATGAAGGCTTCTGAAGCAGATAAAAAGGTAGTGCTCCTGCTTTGCATTCTTTAACACTTTAGCAGAGCAAGCAGGATGTTGAAGTTGCTCTGAATGAGACTGGAACAAGGGTCAGTCGTTCTTGTAACCTTAGAAATACAGGTGACACTGATTTGTGTTCTCTTCTGAGAGCTTTACTCATTGAGATGTAAGCCACCAAACTGAGACGTGGCCCAATGCACTTAGTCTGGTAGCACTGTCACCACAAAGACAGAAAGATCATATCTGGGTACCAGCCTAAAAAGGTTCTATGGACTGTTAAACAAATTAGGGATCAGATAACGTGTTCTCCCAGTCGCTGGGACAAAGTCTGTCTGCCTGAGAGTAAAAACACACATTGTGCCATAGCTAGAAATGCTCACTCTCGACTTCTTGTCATGTGTGAAATTCCATATCATTTTTATGTCTGTGCAAAGCGTTTGCTCATCTGAAAAAAATGACAAAAATCTGTAGTTTAAATTGGCCTCTCCTCTTTATTAAGCAACACCAAGAGTCAACACAGGTTGGAGCTCACCCAGAGGAAGTTTGGTATTTGATTTGAACATGCACGGTGCATCTCTAAAATTCAAACTTGACATGGAGGCCAAGACAGATATGTTCGGACATGCAGCCTGGACAGCCTGATGTCATGGTCCTAGCCTGTGAAGCATTTGTAGCAGAAATCATCCTTGCAGCATGGCAAACAAGGCCTTTCTGTTGGTTTTTTTCACTGCTAGGCCCTCATCTCTAGCCATTGTTAGATTACTAGGCAGAGAACCTGACACAGAGCTCAAGCTAATGTGAGAAAATAGAATTCTATGTATCCATGCGTGCACCAGTTCTGAAGAACTGATACTGCTCGTGTGTATATTGGGTGTAGACATGATCCACCTTTAGGCTGTACGACAACCGTATCTGCATCACTGCCTTTCCCAGGGCCATCTGTGATCTTCCTTGCTGATATGATTCTATAATTTCCTCTTCCTTCCCATCCTTCCAGTCTTACTTTCAGCAGGAAGGCTAAAAAACATAATAAAGAAAATATGGTATTGTTGGATTTCTAGTGAACAATATCCCGGGAGAGGCAGCTTTGCCTGCTCCACTGAAAAAGTTGCTATAAGATGATGTCATCTGGCAGTAGGCACCAAAACAAGACGGAGTATTGCAGCAGCTAAAAATGACAATCTGCAATGCACCAATATTTAGGTTTCATGGTCCTATAAAGCAGTTCCATTCAAAGAGATGCAACTAAACACTGTTTGTGTTCTGGCTCCTTGCAAGATGCACTGTGCCTGTATTAGCCACATAATTTATAACAGAAGTAGAAAAAATATTACACCTAAACAGAAGCAGGCTGTTATATTTGCTCCAAAAATGACTTCTCTGCTTAATGCAATGTTGCAATCCAAATGCAGCTGGTTTACACATCGCTTTTTTAAAAAATCACACTACTTTCTTTTAAACCCTTGGGAAAGCACTGATGAAAGACATATTTCTGCAACTGTTTAGCAAAATGTTAATTTGAAATTTGCTGTCTAGGAATCCGGTGTCATAATCTCCAGAGTTAGGTGTTCAGCTCTCTGCAGAAAAGGCTGTTTACGTTATGGAAGCCACCTTAGTACTAAGAGCAGATCACAGAAGGGGCTCGCTGGTTCATTCGCAAGCTGTGCAAAAATCTATATGCAGTTTTTTTGCCTGGAGAGTTGGCTCCTAAATACCAACCATATTGGGCTTCGAAACATGTGACTGCCCAAGACGGCCGTGAACAGCAAGTGAAAAAATGAAGTTTCATAAGGACAGAAGGCAGTGTATAATCCTCTTGCTGGAAGGTAAACACGAGGGCACACAGTGCACAAGCAAGACAGATGATGTTTTGACTTAAAAAGGCAAAGCACCTAAAAATTGCAGAAATATGCAGAGATCAAGAATTGAACTACCAGAATTGTTATGGCTGCCTTAGACAGCAAATAATATGATAGCTTTAGATATCTCCTTCACCAAGTATTCAGGCTGACATTCAGGATGTGGTCCAAGCAGCAGTGCCCTATATATAAAATCAGATATCCATCCGTTAGTGACTTACCACACTTCACTGAAGGCAGAGGAGAGGCTAATAGTGCAAGCCTGCAGAGAATATTGGTCTTGCTGTCATGAAACCTGTACGGTAGGGCAGAAGGAGATCAGAAACTTGACGTGATGCTCTCCACTGAGCATTTTCAGAATTTAAAAACTCGCTTGTAACAGAAATGGAGCTTTCCCCAACATACAGGGCATGATGGAAAAGTGAAGAAGTAGCTGCACGAGGCAGCAGAAGGATAGCTTGCGTGGTATCATTGCAAAGCTGGTGGTCAGGAAAAGCCACAGATAAGGGTGCTGCCTGAAGACCTTCGTCATGCCATGATGTATACAAGAGAGAGCAACCACTGATGCAAAACAAGTTAAAACCAAAACTCAGCTAAGCCTTTCAGCTTATCAACAAGAAAATACAGCCAATGAATGAGCTCAGCAGAGACTCCAGTATCAAAGAAAGACTCAAAAAATTTGAAGCCATCATTTGGGAGCACATCATAAGCTAAAAAGCACAGGTTTATTTGGAGCATTAGACAAGGTCATGGATGTACAGGAGAAGTCTTCATCCGAATTATGTGTGGGTAAAGACGGAGTACTGATGACAAGGGGGTTCTCATGAATCAAAGTGTCCTGTCTTTTGGGCAGATCATTAGGTTGAAAGCAATAAAATGATGCCAAAAATGTTAAGTGGATTTGGTGAAACTGTTTTTTTTACTACACAGTGATATTTATTGTGCTAGGTGGATGCTTATAATAGACAAAATAGGAATGCAATATCTGGTGCTCTGTGTCTCTAGGATACTGCCTGAGCCCACAGACTGCGCAGAGCACGTGAGATGTGAAATGAGATGCAGAAGATGCCTTCATGTGATGTGGTCCTGTTAAAATAGAGTTATGGCTTAAGCGTGCCTGACCGCGTCCTTAGCAATCTTTGGTCATGTTAGCAGGCAGAAGCTCATAGATACTCAGTTGTGTTAGAGAACACACATTAGATAGACTGAGAAAATTAAATTCTCTGCATCCTTATTCTTGAAAAAGCCACAAATAAACTTGTTTTCCTAGGAGAGAGATTGGTATCCATGTCAGTTTTGAGTCAAATCAGCAGAGTTTTTTTTAATTATTTGAAACTTAGATTACTTAAGTTCATTGGTTCTATGTAATTTTCCATTTTATTTCCTGGCAACTTTTTGATAATGTGAACAGCCGGAACACTTACAGTTCTGATGAATGATTTCCAAAGACTCAGTAGCCTGGGTGATTGCCGCCCTTGTGAGCAGGATCACTGGAACTCCCTATGCAGGCAGCCAGTAAATCTGCAGATACGTGTTTAAGCATTAAAATGGTACACAAAACTGAGATAAATTAACTCCCACAAACCTTCTTCTTTGCTGTGCAAAATGGGAAAATGGAAGCAGCAGCCTTAAATGAATGGATCTTTTACACGTTCCATAACATTACCTGTTATGGATTACAGAGTAAGCCCTGTTACCTGGTCAGGGAAGGTCTGTTCAATTATTTTGAAAAGTGGTGTAGAATACCTCTGAGTGTCTGGGTGAATGATTATTTTAGACCAGATAACTGTATCCCTGTCACATAAATTTCAGCTTCTTTGATCCAAATTTTAGGTCAGTTCTGCCTTTCTTTTGTCTGGTTTGGCTGTCTGGATACTTGAATTTTATCTGATATGCCTCCCCGTCAGCACACTCCTTACGAATTTTAACTTTTCACTTTTCCTTTTATGTTTTATTCTTAATAGCTCCAGTGTCTTTTAGCTTGGATGTATCTACGCAATACTTGGTATTAAATAACTGGAAAGGTGGTGGTCTTCGAGAACTCCCTAGATCTCGTCAAAGCGGATTTTAAATAGTTCATATTAATATCTGAAAATAAAACAATGTCTTCTCAGTAGAACAAAATATTTCAGATAGACATAAAGCAATTTCTTTTCATTTTCTAAAGCAAAACATTTCCTTCCATTCAATCCTGAATCGTATTTTCTTTAGAATTTTGGATAAAATTGAACAGAACAATCCCGTTATTTTTCTGCAGAAAAATATTCTTTGTTAGTGTGGTCATGATGTGTGTATTTTGGCCATTTCATTGTTAGAAACAGATTTTTACTGACTTCATACAGTAAGTTACTCATATAGGATGCTACTTTTTCAGTTACACTTACTGGGATGATAAAAGATGGTACAACCTGTGACAGAGAGCTGTTCCTGTGAGTTATGCAGTGTATTCACCATCTCTGTCTTTGCGTTTACAGATGGTAACATTACATATTTTGCTGTCGAGTCTGAAATCTTCCAGCTTTTTGTTGCTGGCGTAATAGTACGTTTGTTTATGTAATGCTTCACTGTTTGGTCCACTCTCAACTTGTGTTGTTTTCCACTCTCTTGTGCTATTGAGGTATTTTTGGCAATGTTTGTCTTTGTTGTTTGTGTCTATGGGCTGACTACTATTTCTATTTGTAGTGTCTAAACTGGCTTAATTTACGATGTCTTTTGTTTGCAGCAGTCCTGAGTGTGAAAATACTTTTGCTTTTGGAAAAACGTTACGGTTTGTGCAGTCCATCCTTGGACTCCAGCTGAAGTTAATGAGAACTTTGTCTAAACAATGCAGGGACAAACCCTACACAACATCAGGCCCAGCTGATCCAACAAGTCCAGGGAGCAAGGACTGGGATTCAGGTCTCTGTCCATCCCACTGACCTCCCTAATTACTACTTGCTTAGTTTTCTCTTAACTTCATCATTCTCCATTTCCAGCTACCATACAGATTCAAGTGGGAGCACAGAGGGTGATGCCACTGAGCGTTTGGTTGTCCAATGATGAAAATACCATCAGAAAAGGTGAAGGACATGGGTTTAAATTCAGGCTTGAGGTGGAGTTGAACTCATGGTGCTTTTGACAAGTGTTTATGATAGAAAAGGTGGGCAGTAGCACCCTCTCTACCAAGCACCCTTTAAAAAGGATGAACCCTTCTCAGGCTTGTGTCTGTCCTTAAAATTGGATTCAAAGCTCTGTATCCAAAATGGGTAATAATGCTACATTCTAGGAAGAGCTGAAAACAGAGGTGCATCCTTGTACTTACTGTGTCCTGCTCGCTGACTATAGGCTGCACTTCACTCAGTGCACAGGCTTTCTGTACGTCACCGTCTGCAAGTGCCTGTTGGTCTCCATTGTCTCTGTAAGAAACTTCTGATTCTTTTTGCATCTGTCACTTCAGTAAAACTCAAGGGGGAGGTCACTACTAGGTGATACTCGTCTGATTCTTACCACTTTCTCAGAGATGTTTCCCCAAAAACATTTATTTTGCATTCTCCTTGCTTCTTCCCTTCACTAGTCCAAGACACGAACGGCTTGTTAAGTAGATGAAAATAGATACAGGCACTTGGAAATTCCCATTGTTCTCCAGAGAGACGACTGTCTAATGTCCAGCAGAGCAATGCCTGAGACCCATCTGTCAAGATAACAGCTGCCACTTTTTCCATAGTTCGTTTATAAGATCACTGAGATCAAAACTTAGAGATGGAAAAGACCTATTTATAATAACAAACTGCGCTGTTAATAGCTGTGGCTCTGAAGATACTTGAAAGGCTTACTGAATGAAGCCTTTGAAGGTACGTAATGAATAATATTATTGCTGGGTATGCTAGAGACTCTTTTTCTGACCTTGGTGAAACTACAGGCATTGTTTCACAGGGGATAAAATGAAGGTGAGTTATACTTACACAGCTGTCTGGTGACAGAACCTATTCTTTTTGACATCCAGCTTTTTGCTGTGATCACAAATCTACACTATTCTGTATTCTTGCAGGAGTCTGGTCTGGAGAATGGTCCCAAGTGCATCATTTAACTTAGTTTTAAATTACCATGATCCAGGTCTTAAACTGCTACATATATTTTTGTACTTTCATTAATATCAGGGGAACTGTGCCAGTTTACGCCAATGGGAATCTGCAACACCAGGAACCATGAACAAAAATAAACAAATGTGGCAAAAGAAGAATTTCGTAGCTAATATTATTTCAAACCATACTCTCAGAGTTCACAGGTAAAGTGATATTTATGACACTGCTAGGGTCTGCCTTGGAGCACGTAAAACACTGTTTACATTGAAAACAATACTGCAAAAATACTCTTTTTTGTGAAAGCAGGTGCATTCTTTGTAGGTGGGAAGAACGAAATATACATCTATAGAAAGATTTGTTCCTTTGATGAGTGTATCTCGTACATCTTTTAAAAAGACAGCCTAGGAAAATAATGGTATCCGAATAAGACATTCTTCCACTGGAGTGTTGCAGCAAATGATAAAGACTGCTTAGCAAAATGCTGGTTTTATCTGATCTTAATGGTAGGCTGAACTTCTGACAACATAATGAGGGTTACCCCATACATAACTTGTTAATAAACCCTTCTCAGAGTTCATTCAGAGACTAGAAGTGGCTTTTATCTTATGTTATTTCTACAGCATGTTTACTGTATGTATTACTATACAGTAAGTGACTAGGCAGATCTGTGGTCACCGCGTCTAACACACCTTAGGCAACATAATCCACAGGAAGGCGTTTGGTACACAAATCAAAACCAACTTGGTTTTAAACTACATTTTTTCACTAATCTTGACTGTGATCAAGTCGTTTTGGGTGGAATTAATCTTAACTGTCTTTAGCTACCTAGAAGTTCTATGGTCTGTCCATGTCAATGGAGAGAGCGCAGCATCTAGATACCTGTCCTTCTCCACTCTTGAGCAAGGGATTCGTTCCTTGAGTGAAACAGCAGTGTGTTTCACCTGATTACCCTGGGAACTGTGTGTGTTAGGCTGAAGTCCCATGGTGGCCCCAAATTGGGGCCAATGAAGTCATGTCTCATTTTCCCATGTTGAATCGCAGGCGAGAGGAGACAATTCCCCAGGAATTCTCCGAACGCTTGTGAAGGGAGGGAATATTGCATAATGCCAGCCGGGAACGTTACACCACATCTCTAAAATAAGACACATCACAGGAATGTCTGACCAGTCTGGATCAAAAAGTTGGATACCACGGATAAAAAGTATTTGACTAATGCATTATGTATGTTCTATGTATATATGAGATCATGATGAAATGGCAGTGTCTGCTTCTAACTTATTTAGAGTATATGTAATGTTGGCTGTACCTTCTTACGTGGCTCAGTCAACACCCATCTTTATAAACTGTGTTTTCTCCTCTGGTGCATCTTGTGTGTGTCTCTCTTTTTCCAAGAATGTTTTTCTTTTTCTCCTTCTTATTTAAGAACAGAGTAGTTGCTTAGTCCTTTGCACGATGTTAGATGACTGCTGTGTTTGTCGAGATGAGTTTGAGCTAAACACTCCTCTGTGAAGGAGGTATAGCCATACTATGCAGTGAAAAAGTTAGATGTGATAAAGAACCAGGTAAACGGGGGCCTGCAGGAGAGAAAGAGCATTCATCACTAGGGATGTGGGGAGAAATGTTATTTTTCAGCTCCAAATGCTCCAAAGGCCAACATATAGATCTTGGTGTTAAGTGCTAACACATTAAGAACATACATTATCATGCTCAAATTTATTGTCTCTAGGTTTGCATAACCTCTTAATCCAATGCCCCTACTAGAGATGGGTGGATTTGTCACTAGGCTGTTGCTAGCTTAAGCCAAGGGAATCAGAAGTGTTGCACTGATAAATTAAGATTTCAGCACAGATTTTATTCAGAGGGAAATGGAGGCACATACTGGAAGACTAGACAATTTAAAATCAAAGGATGCCCAATCTGGGTACAGCTCGTCATTAAAACACACCTAACTGCTGATGCAGTGTTGTTATATTGGATCAAGAAGGTGTTCCTTCTGGCAGATCGTTCAATATTCCCGTTTTCTGAGCAGAGGAGGAATTAACTAGTAGGGAAGCTGGTTCTTTTCTCCCCAAACCCCTCTCTCATGTGATCTTGGAGCCATGCTCAAAGGTTTCCCAATAAATGTCTGAAGATCCTTTTCTGCTTTCTGTGGTGTTTTTCCATGCTCGCTGCACCCAGATCTGTATTCAGAAGCTTCAGTGACCTTGCTTAGGCCCTTCTTGTGCCATACACTCAAAGACAGGTGGCTATTCATGTTCACCTATTTAAGTGAGGTTTAACCCCCTAGTGAAGTGCGTAACTTCCCAGTGGAAGGTCATCTGCACATTCATATATGTGCTACAGGCTAAACTATCAAATCCATACCACTGTTGCATAGGCAATCACGAAACAAAAAGGGGGAGGAAGGAAATACACGTGTGCGTTGTGGCATAGGATGAGACTCAGAATGAAACCAAGAAGAAAAAAAAAATTATATTAATTATGTTGTCCTATTATCTTGGTGCACTAGATGGCCAGAATTCTTTGGCCAAGCTCTGCTGCATGCGTTTCGGTGGGAAATCTTGCAAAATGTCTTTGTTGTATTACAGCCGTGCCCTTGAACTGCTCTTTGTGCTTCTTGGCTGGTGCCAGAGGGCAGGGACAGAAAGACCTATCCTGGTCAGGAACATTCCCTCTCCCTCTAGAACCTGTGTTACAGGACATGGTATTTAGGGGCAGAGATGCAAGAGATGCAAAGTATTCCTCTAGTAGTATGTTCTCTCTAAAATGTTGCTTTAGACATCTCTTGTCCCACTCATTAGGATATCCAGATTGACCTGATTCTGCCATGCTTAGTCAAATGAAATTTGCCTTATGCTGCAGAGCATGTATATTTTACAGCGGAACTTTCTAATAGTAACAGAATCAAACCTTAAAATAAAATGACTGTTTTAAGGCAACAGGATACCAGAGGAATTGTTTTGGTCTCCTTACAATTCATGTAGAATATGCTTATTGAGCCTCATATCTGCCTTGAAGGTAAATCTACTTTTTCTTCTCTTTTAAAAATATGCAAATCTATAAACCCGTTAGGACAGAATAATGTGTTTCAGTAGAGTGAACTAGACAATTGCATGTAATTTGCTTGGCTGTGAAGTCAAGCTAAGTGCCAGGCTCTTCCCTGTTGTCCTGTAGTTGTACGCAACACTGATATATAGTACGTGGTAATGCATTATTGAATAGTTGTCTGTTGTGTCTTCATTGCATGCTGTCAGCTGCATAATAAATAATTGATTGTGTTGCTCTTATGCCACATTAAAGATATATGAGTATATAATACATGAAGAAAATGAAGCAGCAAGACTGCCTGTGTTGAAAAGAACAACCATTACTGAAGTGCGCTGCGGTAGCAGGAACTAAGAAGTGACCACCACCACTATCCATGTCCCATTTCTATACTTTGAGTCAGTGATTGTTTGTCATGGCAACAAATGGCACATTCAAATGTTGCCTTTTTAAACGACAACAAAAAAATTGTGGTAAAGAGCCGATATGCTGCAGAGATGCACCCCCCAGTCTCTTCAACTATTATCCCTCCAGACTGACAATTCCCTTAAAAAGATTAATCATTTTTTCTTAAGTGGCTGTAAACTCTCAGAAAAATACAGTCTGAGCCAGCAAATCCTTTTTTCCTCGTAAGGCTTTGTTGATATTAAGCAGAGGAAACGTTAGCAGGGAAAACCCAAGTTTGTGTTTACAGTGGTACTAAACTCCTGTTGTTGAACCTTTCCCTTGAAAAGCCATGCTTGCCTTCTCAGTTCAGTTGCCAAGGTCCCCGTATAGGACACAGTACGATGGCCCGCTATTCAAACATAGCGCAGGAAATGAAAGCATCCTCCAGCTCACGTTCAACGCTCTTTCTGTATTTCCATTACAACAATCATCATTTCTGATGAAGACAATTTTCATCAGTGAAATTGATGAGATGCCAGATTTGTCCAGAAATGAGTATGCTTTGGAAGTCAAATCAAGGAAATCAGCGGTATACAGTACTTACTGTGTGGCTGTTTGGAAGGAGGCTCATGGCCAGGTATAGCTACAGATTACTGGGAGCTGTTACGATGAAAGGGTGTAAAACAGTGAACTGCGTTTTGAGGTAATAATGAAATGGCAAATGAAGATGTAAGAGGTGTGAGATACCTGGCTTATGCAGATCTGGATTCTGATGGAATGACCTGGAGACCTGAGGCATGTTAGGTCCTCTAGGCATTTCCCTGGGAAGCAGAAACGCAAGGCACTGACTTGTGCCCAGATCTCTCCATTTAACAGTAAGACATATGGGAACTGTTCTTGTTCCTGATGGGAAACCACAAGTTTTTCAGGTGTGTTAGCATGAGACTCAGCCACCAGCTGGGGGGGGATGCCACTGAAGACAGAGGAGTTGTCCTGCTTTACCTCAAGAACTGATCTATTGCAATGTAAAATGCGAACACCACCACTGAAATCAGTAGAGTTCTACTGGTGTAAACCAACCTGGCATGTGATTTGTGACTTTATGGATGTGTTTCTCCCACCACTCCTATGCGATTATGCTGAACTCCTCTGCTTTGCTGAACTGTATCCTCCTCTATACATTGTGAAGGTTTCAATGTTGACACAAAAGCTTTTGTACAGTGTCTAGAAACTTCCCAATAATGTATTTTCCAGACTAAAAGTGTTTATTAGTAATAGTTACAGGTTATAAAGGGGGGGGCAAAATCAGAATTTCCAACCTATGTGAAAGTCTCCCAACAAAAACTATTGACATATTTTGACATTAGAAACAATACATTCTAAGGAAAAAAGAAGAAATACTTGAGATCAAAAATTCTTAACCCACAGCCAACACTAACTGCAGCAAATGCTGCCTCTGAGAGTCCTAGGAACCAAACCAAGTAACAAGTTTATAACAGCACAGATTTATTACAAGGCATAATTCAAAAGGTGATTGTATTAAAGGGCATCAAAATATAGTCTCTGTCCTGAGGAACCTCTGGTCTACATAACATGAAACAAGATAGTGTCCTGGAAATGCCTTCTGAATATCTGCCCCTCTTTCTGCTGCCAACATATGTTCAGAAAGTAACTATCTTCAAGTGTATGTATTGCCTTTATGTTCTGTAGGTAACTACAGTTTGAAAAGTAAGGTAATGGAGTACTTTGCAGATGAACATTACTGTTCTTTGAAAGTCCCCTTTTCAATTTATCTCCTTAATACTTGTGAGGTAAGTGAATCCCATTGTACAGGATAAAAGGAGAGCAACTAGTGAAATCAAAGGATTTGTCCTGGATTAGGATCTCTGTCTTCTGATTCCCAGAATGTGTCAACACTGCAAAGACAAATAATTCAGTAAACACTGGAGCCAGTGAAGCCTGGGATGCAATTTGGTCTACTTCATTTAGGTATGGATGGATGAGTTAATACCTCCTCACTAGGGCCCTATAAAAAGCTGGCAGTCTAGCATTTAAAATTAATGTTGTTAACTTTTAAACTTTTGTAAGTTAGTTGTTGACTGAGAATGGTAAACAATTCCAGTAGGTTATTGCAATCCTAACATCTAAATGTAGGTGGGATGAATCATTCTTGGAGATACCTCGCTTTCTCCATTAACTGTAGAAGCAGCCTAGGTGACAGGTTGAGACGCAGTTTCTACCTTTGAGATGGCTAACATTAGCAGTGGCATTTTACACATAAATTTTCTAGATTCAGGCCCTTAAGCTTGACAGACTATCTATGGGGGGCCTTTGGTGTTCTCTCTCTCTCCATCCATCTTTTGTAGAGATAATGGTTTGGGCGTGGTTTGGGGCATGGTTTTGTTGGGACCATAGGTGTAAGTTAGGTGTCCAAATAACTGGGCTGGCTCTGTGGATTTGTGTTATGTGGTTGGTTGAATTCCCAGCTGAATCATTCTCAGATGAAGGAATCCTCTGGTAAAAAGAAACTTAGACTGTGATCCAGCTGCGGTGTTCATGGCTTTCCCTTCCTGACCACTCCTCAGTAATAGAGGTTCTCCGGTAACAAATAAAGATTGAGCCTTTCTCTTGGTAGAAGCACTTACAGGATCTTTTTCCTACGCAGATTTATTTTCATTACATGCATAGGACCTTTATGTCAGTATGAACCCTACTTCTCTGTCAAACTTGGTTGAAATTGGCTAAAAGATTCAAAAGTTATTAGGCAAGTACAGAGAGTGTCATTAGTCTTCTTCCCATAGGAAACAGATTGAAATGATGTGATCTTAGCTGGGGCTGACCGACCTCAGTTAGTTAATTCATGTTTAAAGAGTAGTGCAGACACACCTGTGTTTTAATAAGAAATAATAGCTTGTATTAAACCTAGGCTGAAGTTTTGTTTTCACTGCTGTTTTAGCCCAAATGGCATTGTATTTTTGGTAGTTTAGATGGATCCCTAGTCATGTTTCTTAACAAAATGACTTGTCTGCTCTTTGATCTTCAGCTTCAATGAACTGAACTTCAATGATTCAGCAGGATCTATGGTCTGAAACATCTCCTTTTCTACAGGCACCTAACTTTTAAAACCTAGTTATTAATCAGGACACCTTGTAGATCAGAATGTTTTCAAATCCTCAGAATATTCCGGTAACGGAGTTTGTACAGTTAATTATTTTAATACAATGATTTTTACCCTTCAGAATCAAATGCAAGGTTATTCTAACAAGTGAGCATATAGGCATCTAGATGTCCTTGCTCGGTCAAAACTCTTATTGATTGTTCTGACTTTGCAAAACAATGTCGTTGTTCAGTTCCAGATTGTGGGATTTTTTTTCTCCTTGTTGTTAGCTAGATAAATAAAGGTGCTAGCAGGTCGAAGATGGGCATCCGTCCTTGTTGAAGAATATTAACCAAATCAATTTTTTCACAAAAAGAAAATCAATTGATGCATTAGCAAGAGAGAAGATAAAACATTATGCTGGTTTAGTTCCCAGGAGCCTGAATAGTCGACTCTAACTTTCAGAAATAGAGATAAAAAAGATCTAAAGTTCAGATCTAAATCCGGATCGGAACTTCTCCAGGGCACATGGGGACTCTGACTCATTTCTAAACTAGATGTGCAATTAAAGGGCAGTCATATAAAAACTGACCCTCCTGACAGAGCTTTGGCGAATGTGGACACATCTGACTTGTTGAATCCCAGTTTGTCCTCCAAAAAGCAATAAGGTGGGGTGATGACAGAGGAGGTTACGTTTCTGAATTCATCACCTGATGGATTTTCAGCCATTGCTGAAAATAGGATATTGCTGTAAACATAGGAGAAGCAGCCTGTTTTCTCCTACAAGGTTTTCTTCTATAGGCTTTCGATGGTGAAATGAGAGTCAGTTTTTATATGATATATATTAGACTAGCCAGCTCATGGGCAGATAGCAACGTCATTTTGAATGGGGAACATTGTCCAGAACCTGCTGTCAGGATCTCTGAAGAGTTAATTCTGCTTCTCCCACCAGTTTGATGTGTGGTATTTAGTGAACCATCAGACCTTTAAGCTAAGTATTTTAATAGGATTTAGTTACAAAATGAAGTGAAAACATCTGAAAGTGTTGTGGAACTTTGCATCTCAATCTGAACTTCCAGACTGAGGCTATTTTATGATAAATATCTTCTTCTACCTCCTTGGGCTGCTGTGAAGAATAATTAATGTTTGCATACTGCTTTGAACATGCAGAATGTAATGACAGTACTAAGTTTTAATATTAAAACTATTAAATATTTGGATTCTGTAATAGTCTCCTTCCATTTCATAGAATCATAAGGTTTTACGATGTGTTTAAAAATAAAATTGCTGTGAGGAAGGACTGCCATTTACATTTAAGATCAAATACTTCAAAAAGGATTATATGATATGCCTGAGAGTTTCCCCCAAGCTGCTTCTCCCCGCCTGCCCTCCTCCACATGCAGGCTGGTTTTCTACATTACAAATGAACCCGTGTTTGTAACTAGAAAGTCTTGTGCAGGCAGCTGGTACGATTCCCCTGCCTGCGTGGAGGGGGTTTAGGGATATCACTGAGCCGATATATTCCATAATATATGTATGTGCTTGCATTGGAACATACGTAAAATACTTCACTATCAAACTGTAAAAACCTTGAGGAATGGCAAGTGCTAATGGTAAAGGTTATGAAACATGCCTTATGGGCTGGTTATTCCTCCTAAGGCCGTATACACATGCACACGCGTCTCTGAAGTACCAAATGTTGGACTTGGTCAACAGCTAATTTGCCTTAATATGGCATTTGGTTTTACTATTGATGTAAAATATCTAGACACAGAACCCCACTGGAATGATCAAGTACTGCGTGCTCATTACTGCAAGTCCAGAAAGCCATCACTGCAAATTTATCTACTAATGAATTTGGAGACATCTATGTCTGAGCTAGTTGTTTGGACTTCCCTTATGCTCATTGCAAAGAAATAGGCACTGCGAGGATGCAATTCATTATGTCCTAATGTAGATCCCTAGATTTGGTTAGATGAATTGCCCCCTGAAAGTGCATTTTTCTCTGACTTGATTATAGAGGGAAGCAGAGTAATTAGCTCAAAAGTAGCTGGCTACATCTTAGAAGCATAAGGGTTGGTAAGATGAATCCTACCCTTTTAGTCTTTGTTTTTCATTCTGGCACATCTCTTTATATTTACCTTTGATTTACAACGCAGACTTTTTAAGCAAGCAAAATATGCCTTTTTTTGTTGTTTGGACAATAACTGATGGTTTTCACTGAAAAATAAAACTTGGGCATCAAACCGGTCTACTAATATAACTGCTTTAATGAAAAGAAACTAGTAAGACTGTATTTTTCATATTGGATCATAAAAGCAATATTTCTCAGCATTTTCTGTCAAAGCTGTGCTTGATAATGTTGTTTTCAACCAGAAACTTTCTCAGATATTTGCTTATCAATGAACTTTTCTTTGTACAGCATCTTGCACAGGAGAGTCATGGTGTATGCCCAGAACACTGGCACTACTGCATTAAAAAGAAAGGATTTATTATAATATATAAATATCTGCCCAACCTTGCAATATCCGGAGTATAGCATTTTGAAAGAGCAATTACCAGGTACTTTTACATTGAAAGCTACATAATTATCCACTGTTTGAGAAGAGAATGCGAATACCTAATCACATAGCGCTCTGTGAAGGTTGATCCATTTGCTGTAGAATCTGGGCATGTGTTCGTAATACATGGGTTGCAACAGGGTTGTGCCCATCAAAAGGAATGAGTAAGGTGTTCCTGTGACTGTCTCTTGTGGCTGAATGAAAAAATAAAGAATGAGGGTAGTAGAGTATTCATATAAATGTCCTTGCTATTTTCAGATTTTTGAATGCAAAGTCTTTTCCGTCCTTTCTATACGAGGAGGAGACGCATGCAGTTGTGATGTCGTGTAGAAGTTTCACATGCATGGTGTGGAATGGCCACGTTTGTGTGATGCACATTATTCTAGTACTCCTGAGTAAATCAAGCAGGGAAGGTAAACAGTTCAAGGTATCAAATATTCCTTCTAGGTATTCTGGTATAAATTTGCAGGAACAAGTCAAAGGAGCTGCTCTGTACTGGGAGGCATTTAACTGGCAGCAAATTTGGCTCAAGAGTTCCCAAACCTGAATCTACATCCCCAGCCTTTGAAGTGGGCAGAAAACTCCTGTTGACTGTGGTGAGCTTTGGGCTACACATAGCAACAGCCCCATGGTTACCCGACACGCGCTCCACAAGGGCTATTCCCTCTATTGAGTTACACTGTTAAAAGAAAACCTTAAAATAAATGGTAAGTATTTAACAAGAAGTAAACCCAGTCAAATTTATCTTAAATTTGGTTTCTTTGTCTGTAGGCTTGTTTTAGAGAGCTTTTTTGTGTTTAAGAACAGGCTTGGAGCAGGCGCCTGCGTTGGGATTCTCTCTGCTGCTGCTTCCCGCTTGTTCCTTGCCTTGGAGCTGGGAAGCTCCACTGTGCAAGCAACAGCTCTTCTGTATGTCTGTGCGACGTTTAGTACGATACGATACCTACTGCATTAACAATAATAAGAAAAATAGATTTCCATTTTAGAGCCTAAATTACTAGAAGGCAAAGGTAACAATATGGTACCACCGTGTTTGGATGAGACTTCAAAGTGAAAATGAAAATAAGCAGCTGATGTGACCAAGGCATTAATTTTTCACTCCTTCCCTCCCCTCCAGCACTTAAATTTAGACATAGCTCAGACTGAAACTGTGTGTCTTGTTTTGGCAGGAATGCTACAGAATGGAAAGAAGTTTGATTCCTCCAGAGACAGAAACAAGCCTTTCAGGTTCAAGATTGGCAGGCAAGAAGTCATTAAAGGATTTGAAGAAGGTGTTACACAGGTAACAAGAAATGATTCTGGCTGAACTTCAAGCCAGCTGAAGGGCGTGTGAGCACAGCAATGCCCGCTGCAATGGTGACAAGACCAAGTGGAAATGACAGTGTAGGATACGGAGTGGTTTTCTGAAAGCACGGTCCATTCGAGCACAGTATTTCCTGTAGTTCTCCTCCATCCATCCAGGGACAGCCCCTACTCCAGAGGCTTTCCACGTGGTATGCGTTTGGGGGGGGAGAGGTGAAGTCCCCTTCCCTGGGTGCCAGTGTGCCACATAAGCCCCATCCCTTTCCCATGGGCAGCTCCACAAATAGACAACAGTGGTCTCTAAAATGTTCCAGGTGGCAGCGTTTTGTGGAGTGGCCTCTATTCAGCTACTTCATAAAAGCCCAAGCTGCCGTTTTAGATGACATCTGTGACCAAGCTACAGATTTTGACCCTTACTGAATAAGGTACCAAACTGCACTGTTAAATTTTTATGACTTCAGGCTCCCAACTGCAGAAGTTAACATTCACTGACCAGCCCTACGCTGAGAAAAAGGAAACTGCCCTCCATTAATGACAGTTTGAGTTCCCAACACAGTAAAACCCTAGAAGAGCTGCACACTGCAACTCATTGGCAACTCTTGCTTTTTGTCTGCAAGTGTTGTGAGGGCCCACGACGTGAGGAGTGCCATCAGGCTGCTCAAGTGCAAGAGTGAAAGAGATCAGGGTGCAAATTCCTCGTGACTCCCCGTTTCGGCATCCTAGAGCTCAGTGTAGGAGGAAAGTGCTCAAATATTATTATAGGAACAACTGTAACAGGAACAACTTCTTATGCTTAAATAGAGAAGGGAGGAATGCAAAATGAGAAACAATCCACTGAGGAATGATGCAACCATGCTTTTCCAGAGAGGGATGGAAGAGAAGATGGTTTCCAGCCCTATGGAGAAAGCAATACAAGCATTCCCTTCTCTCCAGCCAGAGAAGGAGAACTCCATTTGAGGAATCCTAGACCCTCTCAAAAATACCCACCTTAGTCTCAAGGGTTTGAGTTGGACTCTTTATTATTTGCTTTGCAATAAGGCTTAAGAGGAGCTCAGGGCCCCAACGTGCTGTAGAAACCAGAAGCCAGTGCAGATAAAGCAGTGGCAACAAGGGCTGGGTGAATCAGTTTATCCCTTCCTTGACTGCTCTCGCTCCCTGACTCCTGTCCCTTAATTAATAAGTGGCCGAAAGCCCTTGCAGTAATCAGCGTGGCAACACGCTGCCCTCCTGCTCCTCCTAGTGGATCGCTGTCTGAAGTCGAGCTTGTGGCTGTCTCCTTCCACCCCAGGGTTTTGAGGGGTCTGGGGAGTGTGATTGACACAAAGTACTTGGAAAAAGCCAGGTCACTATGTCTAGCATGCAGATTTTTCAAACCTTGGTTTAATGACTGTCAGATGTCAGCAGCGGCTGCATTTCTCTGCTCAACTTCAGACGGTTCAAGGTTGCCCCATGCCTAAAACCCGTGCGGGACTTACCAGCTGTCTGGCTTGCAGGGACCTGTCAGAACAGCAGCCAGCCTGCCCCACGCAAACCCCTGCAGGGACCAGGGAAGGTCATCTGCTCTTATACCCTCAGCCCCATGGTACGAATACACGCGGAATGTGGAAAAGTTCATATTCACGTTATTCACATTTTTCTTCTACCTAAAGTGGTCAAAGCTCTAGCTTTGGCATATTTTATGAGACCTGAAAAAAATTCAACCGGAGATACTGCGTAATCTATAGCCCAGTGACGTGCCTGATCTTGGGAGAGAGGTCTGAGTTAAAATCACTGCTTCAAATTAGGGATTGTTTCTTGGCTGATGAGTATTCAGTCACCAGTGTATGGTGCATGAATAGCAGTTTGAGAGTGCTCCACCCCAAAATAGTCTGTTGGAAGAGCAGAGATTTGTATCTTGATACCCCAAAACTCAATGAGCACTGTTACTTCCAGAGCTAGTCTGGGGTATCCAAGGGGATACCCCAGCTGTCCCAGCGTCAAGGGCTCTCTGCTGGAATAAGCAGCACCTGAGGTGAGATGTCTGCCCTCAGGCTTGGGCTGAGTTTAGGCAAATAAGTACCTCTTTTTTTAAGTAGGATTGAATCAGAGTTTGCTTTGCACCGGCCCAACAGCGGAAAGTTGGGCGCGTACAGTGTTAATGTTTGAGCAACACTTTTGAAGTCATCCCTGGTGCTGACTCAAGAAGGAAAAATGTTGCTAAATGCTTTTCAGAAGTTGAACCGAACTGCGTTTTGGCACTGATCTCTCATGAATACAAAGCTCTGGTCCTATATGTTACTGAGAGCCTTCTCCTAATGCCTGTTGGTGGTGGTACACGTATCCTGCGCTCCACAGAAGGAATGCACACCTCCTACAGCTGGCTCCAGCGTAGGCAGGATGGACTAAACTATGTGTTAAAAAGCCTTTATGTGACTCCCAGACTGGCTCTGGCAACTTAAGTAACTTCTGTGAGAAGCCAGAGGAGTCGAGACCTACATCTGACCTGTTTGTGGCAGCTTCAGCTTTCTTCAAGAGCTGAAAGATTACCCCGATGGTCCCAGCTCTCCTTGATTCTGTAAATCTGCCACGTAGTGATTTGTTCTTTGTTTTCCTCCTAATACTGTTACTTTGTTTGATTGTTTTCTCTTTTCCTTTATCCAACATCCAAAACCTAGATGAGCTTAGGACAAAGAGCAAAGTTGACCTGCACACCTGAGATGGCCTATGGAGCCACAGGCCACCCTGGTGTCATCCCTCCCAATGCTACTCTCCTCTTTGACGTGGAGCTTCTCAGGTTAGAGTGAATCTTCTCGAGGGAACTGGCTGGAGACATCTGTTAATAACCATCCGTTCTTTCTCGCCTTGCCAGCAGCGGGAGGAATCTTCACTGGAATCCTAATCTTCCCTGCTCAAGCTGTCCTGTCAATAGCGCCTGCCGTTCGGTTTCTTACGCCTTCCTTCTCTTTTTTAACTTTGTGGTGTCCGTATTTGCCTTTTACTAGAAGCTTTGCTTTGAGAAAAATGTCTACCGTTGTAACATTTTCAAGTTGTACATTTTATTTAATTTGCATGTAAGAAGAATTCACAGTGACGATTGAAAATATCTATAAATATAAATATATATATTCCTTATTGAAAAACCACTGCCTTACTGTACACTTAAACCAAGAAAAAAAAAAAAAACAAACACAAAAGGTGCTCAAAAAAAAAAAAAATAAAATCCAATGTACGCCTTGTACATGAATGGGCATTAGCCAAACAGAGTTACCTGCGCTGCCACTTTTCTCAACTTGTACGTTCTGCTTGCTGCTGTTTTAAAAAATACTGTCTCATTTAAGAATTAAAAGTATATATATAAACAATAAAATCTTGATACTTTACAGTTTCTGTTTCCTGTTTTTCTGCTTTCCTCTGGCCACTGGAATTCTTTTTGGTGTCTAAGAAGTTCTTCGAACAATCATCAACCCATTTTTTTGTTAATTATTTCTCTTCTTATGTGAAATACACATAATTCCATGCGCTGCTTCTGTTATAGATGGCACAGTGGAAGATCTCAGTGGGACCAGAGGTACCAGGAACATGCCAGTAAGGGCTGCTGGGACAGAGAGGTTTCCTGTCTCTGCATCTCCCCTGCCCTGCTGGTGGCCCCTCAGTTCTGGCCAAAATTTAGCTGCTGAAGAGGTGGAAAGTGATGCTTCTCAAAGACATGCAGCGCTGGTCCAATTCTATGCATTTACAACAGTAAAACTTGTGTAAACATTTCTACTGGAGATGAGATAGGCTAAAGAAGAGCAGAATTATGTGCATCTACCTTACAAAACCGATCTGGACTGTGGGATAATGTGGCCACTGAACACACCAGGGATTTTTAGGCTGGATCTTCTGATGGTGTTTACATAGCCTGCAAACTTACTTTGTGCACCAGGTTCCTGGCACTCGAAACTGAGCAATTTTTATTTCATTTGATGGTTACCTGAATTTACAAAATGCCGATTCCTCCCCTGGAGACAGAAATATGCGTAGACTGTCATTTACCTGGTTTTAGGAGCAGGACATGATCAGCAAAGCTGGCTCTGTGCTGTTAATTTGCCTCTGCCTAAATTTGATTCCTCACATTTTGGCTTGCTTTTCCCCTTTGCTGTAGAAAAAAAAAAGAGCATCATTGGGTCACAGTGTTATTTCTATTTAACTTGCCTATAAACTATTTGCATAGTTTTCAACTAGCGGATTTTTGGATGAAAGTATTTGAGATGGTTGTTGTGCTACTTCCTTGTGTGAGTCTGTGCAAGGAGAACACACCTGGCGGCAGCAGACAGACCGCAGAGCTATGTTGGTACCTCCAGGTGATACCTCCTGGAGATGAGAGAGAAAAGGAGCGCAGACAAGCGAGACCGACAATCTGGGCAGCGAGTACAGCTCGCCCTCCTCTTTCTCCAGATGTTTGTTTTACCCACAAAGCTGCATTTGAGTTTGTCAGTTAATAAGCGCATAAAACCCATCTCTTACAGACTGTTATTCACCGAGGGCTCGTGAGGTAAGTATTTTTCTTGCTACCCTCTCCATGAAGAAACAAAAGGCCTTTTGGGACCCTTTTTTTGGTGAAAATCTAGGCTTGCTGCAGCAGCTAGGTTACACATCCAACATTTCACTAGTAGTTCTTTTATTTAGGACAGGCTAATTTCCTAATAATAAATAGGAAATAAAGCCTGCCAGGGCTTGATGCCCACTAGCTCTCCCAAATTCTTTTTAAAGGTCCTGGTCTCCTTTGCCACTGCCCCAGCCGCTGCCGCTGGTCTTGATTTCAGCACTGGGTGACAGATCGCAGGCTGTATTGCAGCAGTTGCAGGTATGAGCGCTTATAGATGTCTGGGTTAAACGTAATGTAGCCCTGTCGCACCTGTCAAACACAGGTCAACTCAGCACAGGGGTCTAAAGCTGCTCCTACCGCTGGCCTAGTTTAAATTAGTTGCTTGTTAAAAAAAAAACAAACAAGAAACAAAAAACAAAGGATCTGGCTCGGGACTTTCCCTGAATGCCTGGAAAGCGATCAGCAATATGAAAGACTGATGCAGCATCCCTGGAAGGGCCCTGTGTTCCCTCCATCATCTCTTGGTCCCACTGTTGGCAAGTTTCTGCTGCATCTAGAGCAATAGGTAGGGCATCGCTCTGCCCTTCTGCTTCTGCCGGGTGTCTCACCAGCGAAACACGTCTTCCTGCTGGGCTCTAAGAGCTGATCCTATTCAGTCCTATCGTCTCTATCTGCAGAGCTGCTGCACGCTTTCCCTTTGCCCTCAGCAGTGCAGCCCAGCCATTAGAGTCTGTAAAATCCTTATTACAGCTGGTTGATGAAGCTCGCTCGCTCTCTCTCATCACCCTTTCTCTGCAGAGACCTTTGTTGGAAGCAGCAATTATTACATTTTTCATGCCAATTTCATTAAAAAAAAAAAAAAATCTGAAAGGAAAACTAATTGTGCTTTGTGATACTTAGGGAAATTAAGTCTTCAAGGAAATGTAATCTTCAGCTCTTTATTTGACTGCAAATGCGTTAATTTATTTAATTGTATCATCGATCAACACAGTACATATAATTATTACCACTATATAATGGATTGGAAAGAATTTACTGTCATTGCCTGTGTAATCAGATATGCTCTTGTTACTAATTTCTAAACAGCGTCAATGGAAAAAAAAATGACCTTCCAGGCTTAATTTCATGCCCTACTTCCTGAAAAATTAAATGGGAAGTGAGCACACACAAAAACCAGCACAGATGCAGAGTACAAGGCTGGTAACATCTGCCTTATTTGCTGCCCCCTCTGCCATTCATATAACCGAACTCATTTCCCTGTCCTTTGATATTACATTTCAAACAAAATCTTGAGCAGACCTCATCAAAACAATCCTCCGGGCATTCGATTTCCATTCCCTCTGTCGTGCAGGTACAAATTATTATTTCATTTTACATGTGCAGGGACATTGAAAGCCCTGAACAGGCACTAGAAGAAAAAGTATGAAATGGAATATTTAATGAAAGGCAGCAGCTGAGCTCTCAGAGAAATCAAAAGCTGCTGATCTTGAGGATTCAATGAAGGAATTTTTATTAATCTTATTACCCTGAAGAATTGCTTTTTATATATGTTTTTCAAACAGCATCAAATCCTCATCAAAACAGACACTGCAGTGCAAGCACCATGCTCTCTGCTATTGACAGAAGCCATGCAGTATTTGCATATGATTTTAAACAAGGCTGGCAGCATGTGGCACCATTATTAGTGCTTTGATATTTTATTATCAGTATTTATTATTTATTAGAAGCATAAATCCAGCACGGTAACAAGCACCTCCAGTTCCTGTTACAGCGAGGAGACTTTTAAATGCCCAGCAACTGCTGTAAATGGCCCCAGTTATCCTAGTGTGCATGTATATACGTGGTATATATATATATATATACGGAGGGGGGGCAGTTTGTAGCCTTTGAAAAGCTATGGATGTTCACATAGAACCAAGCCCTCCAACAGGATTTCATTCCTTCATTTAAACATTTTTAAGGCAAACTCAGTTTTGCCCAAGAAACTTTGTATTAATCAGATGGGCTAGAACTGAAAACCAAGCTGGCACCCAGGAACAGTGACAGCCCATCCCAGCTGCTTTACATTTAATGTCAGGTGCAGCTGTGATGCACATACAGAAGCGCTACAGGGCTGGGCAAGCGGGAAGGCTGGCCACATGGCAGCAGAGCTTTACCTGTCTGTAGTTCAGGGATGTAACAGAGGCACTAACGGGCTTGGTCTCCCATCGCCTGTTCCTGACCTGGGGAATGGCTCACTGGGGCCTGCAAGGCTTCTTCTGCAACAAGCAGCTTCAGTTTTAAGGGAAGGACACGGGTATGGGAAAGCCAGAGTAAGGAGGCGGCTTTTTACTACACATGCTAAACATCACTCCCTGCAGCAGAAGAGAAGATGGACCCATCCCAGGGGGACGCTCCCCAGTCAGGCACAGGACAGGATTTCAAGCACCCACACAGAGCTGGAATCACAGGAAAACCATGTCAGCTGCCTCCTCCCTGCTGCCCAAGGGTGAAACAGCCACCTTGGAGTGTCACCACCACCCTTCCTGCTCTTCCCAGCTGAAAAAGGACCGCACGGCACACGGCAAGCTCAAGGCACCTGCGCCGTTTACCCACAGCTGGGCATCCTTCCCCAGCACTCAGGTGCTGAACATGCATGAACATTCACGTATGTCACGGGGACAGATGCTCTACAAATTCTTACCTGTATCACAAACGTGCACGTGATGAATGACTTTCTTTCTAAAAGGAGAGGTTACATGCAGAAGTAGCACAGCATAAAGCAAGCCTTGATAAAAAAAAGCAAAACTATGTAGACACACATTTATTTTTTTCACTAAATGGACAGAAGAACAGCATGGTTTTTTAAGTGACAGATTTCAACAAAAATCTAAGGATAAGAAAAGGGAAAGATTCCTTTATGACAGCATAATGCACTGAAAAACATTAACTTAAATTACAAATCCTCAGCCAAAGTATGGTTGCATCTGCCCACATTCTGCACTGGCTGGAAGTCCTCTGGTCAGGGAGTTAAAACATCAAATCCAAGCAAATAAATCCTACCAAGAGGCAGGATACTGCCAACATTTCCAGGACTCCCAGCTGGTTCAGAACACAGGTGGAGGTTATTCTTTTCCACTTCCAAAATATACTGGTTATGCATACTGTGTATCACACTGATTTTTATTCACAGGACATGAGTGCTGAAAAAAAGAGCCAAAAAAATGTAAATGTTTTCTTTTTTCCTCCAGCAGATACTATATCCAAAATTCATATACATTAAATATATTACAGTTCAAACACACAGAGTAGGAAACAATCGCACTACAGGTATCTAAAATTGCTACCATCATCTACTGTCTCGTTTTGGTCAGGTGTTCTCTACTTAACATTAAAAGGCGTGAAGCGTATTCCTGTCGCTCCTAACCTCAGTACAAACCTGGTACTGTACGCATAATAAAGATCTCGTATACCATTAAGTCAGCCCTGCAGCAACGCACTATTAAAGCTGCAGTGAAATAATCTTGCTCATCTGTTTCATCTCGATCACCAGGAACAAGGTATTTTGACTGAAGTCACCTTTGGATCATTTAAAAAGGCGATTCATTTCCTATAGTTGGTAAAAGAAACTTTGTTATAAGCATGGATTTGGGCTTGCTTTGTTTCTAGAAAGCAGTAGCCTAACAATCATGTAATGGAGTTCAGATCCTTCAAACGTTCCTAAAGGGAGAAAGGCGCAATAAATCATGTACAATATATACAGGTGTGATGAACTATCAAACCATACTTGCTTCTTTTTTTTTAAAAAAGCACAACAATCCCTGTGGCAGGGAGACTAGTTGCAATACTCCATTTTCAGAAAGTAGCAAGTGAAATGTACCTCCATGCAGGCAGCTCATGCAGAGCCTCCCGAGCTCTTTGGAAGAACCGGCTGCCACACTGAAGATCTGCCCTGGAGACTGGGCAGAACTTCAGGAGGTGTGAAACACTCAGTGGGCTCAATCCCATCTTGAAAGGTCCTGCTAGAAACGGGACTGTGGTTCTGCAACATCTACCAGGTCACCATTACAACATGGAGAAGCCACGTCCACTTAGGGGAACTTAATCTTGAAGCAGATCTTTCAATGTTTCACATTTATTTAATTCTAATGTGAAGATCTAAAGATTCGAATTATGGCTTATCAAATTTAAAAAAAAAAGTTATACTTCACTGAGAATTCCTACGTTTAGTTCAAAAACTCAACGGCAGGGCTTGAAAACAGTTTTCTAAAAAGATCAGTTTATTTTGGTGGGTCTGTATTAATTCCATATTTTTCCTTGAGAAGCTTAAGCTGTTCCTCTTTCTTCTTTGTGTCCATCTTTTGGAATGCCTGTAATTAGGAAAACAGAAGATGTGAAAATAAAAATAACCTCATCTCATGACATGTTATTTCCCAGTAACTGCAACCAACATCGCTATGAACTATGTCAACATCACACACAAACAGGGTTGCTTAATTCTCAACTTTGGACAATGCCACAGGTACTGCCAGAAACAGGCAGAACATCAAGACCTACAGACTTTACTTGTAAACAAGACTTCACATGCTGTTGCAGCTGTGCAGTTTTAAGGCCCCTGCTTCCTCTTCTCCAAAGTACACTCACCAGAAACGTGTTTTTCACACCCTTGGTACTTTTTTTTTTTTTTNTTTTTTTTTTTTTTTTTTTGCACACAAATCACCAAGTGAAGATGAAATCCTGACAGTTTATCCCATCCATTCCCTCTACCAGTTTAGATTTATTTCTTAAAAATAACCAAGCAACTGTCTTTTCAAACTGATTTTTTTTTTGTGCTAGCTATGTTCACAGGTAACTTAAAAACTCGAAGTGTACATACCCTGTTTGCATTGTAGTACAAAACAACAAGGTATCTGTTGCACACGTTGAATCCCGACAGGTGATCACAGGCGTTTTTGGCATCAAAGATGTCTTCATAGACCACGTAGGCTGTTCCTCTAGTTTCAGGAGTGTTTCCACTGCAGGCAAGATCAGTTTTAATGTTAAATAAAATAAACAGGAAATAGTTCTATTAGTCTTTAGCTGTGACTGAGTTTAGATTAACTACAGCAACTTCACTAAAAAACAATTTATTGTTACTTTTTTCTAGATATTAAAATACATCCCTGCTTTCCACACCGATCTCCACTTACAGTTCAGAGTCAGAGACGACAGGAAAACGTGACAGAGGCACGTGCTGCATTATGCTCCTTAAGGGAAATTTGCCTCTCCACAACAACTATCAGAAGCCCTTGCTGTCAGGGTTTGTCATATTTCTGGAAATACTTTAAGTTTTTATTACAGTGATTAGCTTGTTTTATTTAATATTACATGACCAGGCTGTCAGTTAATGGCTGTCTGGATCAGATGTCTCCCTGGGATGGAGTACAGCTCTGGGCACATCACAAAGTCAATTTGAGAGAGTCAGAACAGCCCTACTGGTGCTAGACCACATCAGACGCACAGCCATCATCTCTCAGACCATCAATTCAGTTTCCTTTGCCTGAGGGACAGGAGGCATGTCTGGGCACATAACGCTAACGAGCCCAGAAAGATTGCACAGTGTACGAATCCAAAAGATCTCAGCTAAAAGATAGTTATAGCGAACTTAATAATCAGAAGAACTGTCTCTAAGGTGCTTGCTTCTAAGAAGAGAACTCCTGAGGACAAATGACATCACACATAGCCACATGGGGATGCGTACAAAAATGAAGAGAACAAGATAAGAACTGCACAAAGCACAAAAATCCTTACAAAACCAGTTCCATGTTATGCCTTGTCTTGTGACGATGTTAGGATTTCTGTGGAAAACAACGCAAATAAGTAGTTCTGAGTGATCAGCAGGGAGGCTGCCTGCAGCTCCCTGCTGGACACATATGCCAGCGCATCACTCTGATGCAAAGCTCCCTTGGTATGTCTTAATTCTTTATGTCCCACTGTCACGCTGTTCCAACCTACACGTTTTCAGAAACCTTAAATATTACTTCTCCTTTGTGCTTATTAGTGAAAAATCCCACCTATTTGTCCAAGCAGTAAGTTTATGCTGTCCCTTGTTCCTTTAACCACTTCCCCCGTCACTTCTGTTGCCCCTCCCTGTACAGGAAGGATCTCACTAGCTCCGCATTCCAACACAGCACCAGCAGTACATGCCCCGGTCCTTGTTTGTTTACTGAAGGCAATTCTGTATGTAAAACTCCTTTATTCTATACACTGAACAATCATTTTTAATCACTATGGCTCTGGAATGAGCACTCCTATTCAGGGTAGTAAAGGTCTGTCTGTTTAACTGTTTAAATATTTACATCCTGCATAGTTAAAACAATTAAACATATTGTGGATTAATTACCCACCCCAGTCTCAAGATCATGGGAAAATGGAGCTCAATGTAAGTGACAAGGATACATTCCGCTCTAATCTGATCAGCAACCTAGTCGAGAACTCAGAGATGCTGCAGGTTATTTTGCTAACATCCAGACAAAAGCAGTAAAAAAAAAAATCCTATCAAATATAAACTACATTTCTTTTCTGTTCATACACCTATTGAAATGCGACTTACAACGTTTGTGACCTCCCCCCCCTTCCTAAATATTTTTCAGAAGGAGAAAAAAAAATCCTTTTGTATGAGTGTCAATACTCCAACCAGCCTTACTACAGTTGTCAAAAAGCTCTTCCTGAATTCCAGCTTCAGCCAACTCTTTCTGCAAGAAACTCAGCAGAACATAATACTAATCAGATGAAATTATGGTTTAACGCACAGCATTCAGACAGTACTCAGGGTAACAAGGAACATCAGAGCTCGGGTGTTCAATATTTGCAATAACTAAAGACAAGAACCTCAGATTTATTGTAGACATGTATAACCTCAATGCATTTTAAAACAAAATTAGATCACCATTGTCCATTGACTATGTGGCTCAGGGACAAGCTGTATCTGATGCATAGGGAGTTGCTTCTGATACTTGTTTCTGGTGGACAGGTCCAGCAGCAATAGTAACACTTCTATTTTCCCATTAGTTAAGTATCTAATACTCATTAAACATGAAAACTAGTTGTATTCAACTTTTGCCTTTCTTATTTTTACCTTTAGTTAAGGTAAAAAATTAGCTGTATTTAAGTTTTACTAAGAGAGTAAGTCTCATATTTTTACCAGCTTAGCTAAGTTCACATCAAATTTAAGCTTTTTAACCCTACCTACCAGCAAAATTATTTTCTAACAAATTCACACTTAAGAGAAGTATCATCACATCCATCTCTGGCACACAGGGACACTGCTAAAAGACATTTAACTTTTTCAGCTGTGAAATCCAGTTGCTGCCTACTGCAATAGGAATATTAAGGTATAACACACATACTAAAGTACCTAAAATCCTTAACTTTTCTAAGAAAACTAAAATACTTACACTCTGATTTGTCGAATAGGGCCGTATTTCCCAAAAATATCATACATCTCCTCCGCTGTGATTTTATATGGCAGGTTCCTAATATACAGAATCCGATTGACTTCTGGAGGCAGCCGAATCTGATACAAAAACAACATACTGTGTGTTAGGCCTAGAGCACTCACTTCAAACCTACAAAGCAGCAGCCTACGTGCTAAATCTTGGGGCTAACATCACTGAGAGAGTCCGTGTGCTTCGCTGGTCCTTTTTTAACCCTCCACAGCTACAAACTTGACGTGTTTTTGTCAGCCAAGAAGCCTGCCTGGAGGGGGACGGGCTCCCTTGGCCGGAGACGCGGAAGGAGCCCAGGCCGGGCGGGAAGGCCTGCTCTCAGCCCCGGGCTGGGGGACTCCTCACCACCCCGGAGGGCTGAGGCGGGCCAGGGAGGGAGCAGGGGAGAGCACTCACGTTGGCTCGCTTGGCCGCTTGCATCGCCATGGCGCCGGTCAGAGGGAAGGGGCTGTCGCCTGGGAGAGAAACAGCGGCAGGGAAAGGGCCACCTCCACGGCGCGCCGCTCGCCTCAGCGGAGTACCCGGATGCTATCCCAGCCTGCACCGCGCCGGAAGCGACAGCCCGCCAGTCTCGCTGCCC
>VYXH01005291.1:551949-568590 GCA_013397275.1 Burhinus bistriatus
GCACTTGGCCTTGTTGAACCTCACACCGTTGGCCTCGGCCCATCGGTCCAACCTGTCCAGATCCCTCTGTAGGGCCATCCTACCCTCAAGCAGTTCAACACTCCCACCCAACTTGGTGTCGTCTGCAAACTTACTGAGGGTGCACTCGATCCCCTTGTCCAGGTCCTTGATAAAGATATTAAACAGAACTGTCCCCAATCCCAAGCCCTGGGGAACACCACTTGTGACCGGCTGCCAACTGGGTTTAACTCCATTCACCACCACTCTTTGGGCCCGGCCTTCCAGCCAGTTTTTTTACCCAGCAAAGAGCACGCACATCCAAGCCACGAGCAGCCAGTTTCTCCAGCTGTCCCTGGCCTTGGGTTGCTGGCTGTGTCCCGCCTCCCAGCCCCTGGGCTGCCCCTCCCGGTGTCCCTGGCCAGGAGAGTGCCCTGCGGCCTCTGCCGGGCCCGGCAGCCCCGCAGCCACCTCCACAGCGCCTCAGGAACAGGGGCTGCGGGGGGAAGGCGTCTGGGCAGCGAGTGGAGATTCCTGTCGGGTGAAGGGGCCTGGCCTGCCATCGGTGAGGAACGCAGGGTGGGACAGCTCTGGAAAGCTGACGGTGAAGGAACTCAGAGCTGAGACCGGCAGTTGGTGCCTGGCAGTTTCCGCCTGCATGGAGGAGCGCTCGCCGACATTTTCTTTACACATTCAAGACACAATGCTAGAGCTGCAAAGCAAACCTTTTTATTAAACACGACCTGTAAGGCTTTGCCTCACCCCTCCTTTTTGGCATGCTCCCACAATAAATCATTCCAGATTTGGAAGCAGAAATGGCAGATTCTCTGCTTGTCAAACCCCCCTAATGATTCTGTTCCTGAAACAACTATGGCAGTAGGCCTTTCTTTAAGATGAAGCAGGCATTTCAATGACAATTTTGCCAATATTCTTGTTTTCTTCCATGATCCTGTGTGCCTCTGCAATTCTGTGTAGAGGGTAAACGCTGTCGACAAATGGTTGGAGATGAGGGGAGGTTCCTCTGGAAAAATACGGCAGCACATCCTCTGTGAAGGTTTTCACCAGCCGTTCCTTATACTGAAGAAAAAAAGCATTTTGAAGATTGTTTCCAATCATGTCATTCACAGAGGTGTCTCTAAGCACAGTGTACAAAATGCACATCGTTCTCAGGGAGACTCTTTCTGACATTCTCATAGTGAGACAGACATGTAAACACACGACAAGTGTAAATTACAAACAAGAAGAAAACTTTTAGATTAATTACATTTTAATTGACTGAAATTCTCCAAACAAGTGGTATAAGCTCAGTGCAGAACCATTTAAACTCAAACTGATAAAATTCTTGAGAATATTATGTATTGGACCATGGACACAATCTATCCTTGGGCTCTGCACTGCTGTCTTTTACTGTAATATCTGAGAATTTTCCACATAAAGTGATTTTTCCTTGGTAATTTTTAAGCATCCAAATGGCCTCGGTCTCTACTTTGAAAAATGATCTAATAGAGGCTTTCCCCTCCCCCTCCAGCCCTGACTTGATCAAGTTGCCTAATCACTTGAGTTTTATTTCTTCTTAGGCCAAATCTTTAGATTACAGTACTCGTGAAGTATGTTAAGAAGTCCTGGGTATCATTCCTCTGATTCAGTAGTTGTAAAAGGGGGGTATTTGCTAAAAATAGAAAAGGGAAATTATAAAATTTTCCAAATTTAAATTATAAATTATAAAACTTTCCAAAATATGTAGTAACAGTTCAAGGTGGTGCTTTTTTGGTAATAATGCGTTGGATTCTGCTTTAACACTGGTATCAAAAGAAAGCTCTCAAAACTATCATTGATTTTAAGATCAAACTGTATACATTGTTGATAGCCATTACTTGCCTCCTTGTCTCGTGATCGTAATAGACTTGTATGAATGCTCCCTCTTTTGGAAAGCAGCCTTGCAAACAAATCTCCATGTACTTCACCTCCACTCAGTAGTCCATAAATAATCCACCGGCCATCAGTACTCAGACAGTTGAGATTCTTCTCCCAGTGTGAGCCACCAACACAATCTAAAATAATATCTACTCCAGCACCTCAAGTAGAAACAGAAGATTTCAGTAAGTAGTTGAGCTGCATTAAAGGTAGGATAATTTCAGGCAAAACTAAAACCTTGTTCTTTATAGGTACAGAATCAATCCTGCCATTCTTATTTAAATCTTTCTACTGAAATTAGGAATGGGCACAATGATTGGCAAGGAATTCTGGAATCAGGCACGAAAAAAGAATCATTATAGATATCCACATGCAGACTCTGTCATAAACCATCCCAAATACTTAGAAAAGCTAAATTTTTCTAACAGTAGAAGAACTAAGTTTTGTTCCTACATTCAAACACTTACAAAGACAAGTGTGAGGATTTGGTCCCACGGTTCCTTGTAGAGGCAACAATAACACAGGCACAGCATTTATGCCCCAAATGAACACAAAGCTAAAGAGAGTCCATGCAGAAAACAGCACAATTAAAGTAAGGAAAGAGAGATTCTTGGGCTGACCAGGATGTTAAGTTGTGCTAACAGGGTCATTACTGTCTGCTCCTTCACCGACTAAGGTGACAGCTGAAATCGATTGTCGGTGCATATACATTAGGAGTTACACACTCCTCCTCAACTGTAACAGTGTCTTTCACATAGAGGTTCTTACCTTGGGTGAACGCCAAGACCTTTTCACTAAAGTCTTCATTCTTGTAGTTGAACCCCGCAGCTGCTCCAGCATTTGCTGTTGCTTTCAGTTTCTCTTGAGTACCTGCTGTCACAATGGGAATAGCTTTTGCCAGTCTCACCAGCTGAATGGCTGCCGTACCAACTCCGCTAGCTCCAGCGTGGATCAGCACACTCTCGCCCTTCTGTATTTTACCTGAAGGAGGACGTAAGGGAAATGGTTACCCTTTTGGCATCACCTTTGGATTAAAATAGGATCAGGGTGGAAAATACTGAAGAGGAAGCTGAAAGAGAGGCCCTTGAGTGGGCTTTGTTTACATCTTCCTATCCTTCATAAAATAAATCCAGAACTAACACAGCTTGCAGTGTTCCGACAGGACTCCATTTTACTGATTTCAGTGGAAGGACTTTAGCTTGGGCCTGTCCAGTTCTGGGCATCCATGACCAAGCTGCTTAGGTGAGTGCAGTCAGCCTTTTTATACCAGGACTGTTCACTGCCACCAACAGAAAACACACTTGGAGGATGTTAATGAGAAATCAGGCACTCAACAACAGAGAAATACCAGGAGTGCTGGGTAATGTTAAGGACCAGTTCTACCTTTCATTTTACCATCTACCAGCTGACAATGCATTCATTTCTGTTCCACTGATTGCTCCGGGAAGTGACGCACTGAGCAGTCCTAGAGATGTGGTCCTAATTGACCACAGACCCCCAGGAAGCAACAGTGCTTGAAGCCAGTCTGCATTTTGGGTAGTGAGGAAAGTTACATATTTGTAACTCCTGTTCTTTAGTGGAGCTTTTAGATGCTACTGCCAAAGAGGGTAGAAGGAGGATATTTGTCAACTGAGGAAAACCCTGGCAAGTGCTACTGTTAGTACCTCTGTAGCACATTTTCAAAATGAAGACTGTGAGCTTATGTCCATTTTAAATCAGCTCAGAGGAGATTTTACCAACAGTTAATGTCTGTGTGAAACAAGATACAGGAAGATGTTGTCTACTGTAGATCCACAGGCAATTAGTGAGAAAGCTCATTATATGGTCATCCTTGCAGGGAAGTCAAATCTTTAGAAGTAGGATGTGTTTTCAGTTGTTTGGAGAACACATAAATTATTTCAGGGTTTAGGCTTAACAGAAATTGCCATTCAAGCTGAGAAAAACAGATAAGAAGAAAGACTGCCCATCTTTCCATATCCTTCCTTGTAAGTATGCAATCAACAGAGTAAGTTGTGACTGGGGAGATTTCAGGATTTGGGTCTGGCATAACAGATTCTGACCCATGTGAATGGAGTGACAGAAAAAAGGCTCTTTGAAGGCAAACAGCATTCAGATGGAGGCAACAAAGAGAGGATTTCATAACAGAAAGGAAGATGAGCTGTTTTGGTGGGATAGATTGGTAAATACCCCTCTCACCTACAAAATGCAGCAGCTGAAAGGCTGTTAACCAGGCTTCGGGAATGGCCGCAGCCTGAATAAAAGTCATATCATTGGGAATTGGCATCAGGTAGCCTTCGGGTACTGTAACGTATTCTGCTTGGCCACCTCCAGAGAGCAAAGCCATCACTGCATCGCCAATCTTCCACCGGCCCTTGCAGCCAGGTCCCAGCTCAGCCACACTCCCAGCTGCTTCTAAGCCTAAAATATCGCTTGCTCCTTTGGGGGGAGGGTACTTCCCTCTCCTCTGAAACAAAAGAAAAGAGAAGGCAGGGAAGGAAAAGCCACACATCAAGGAGTGTAATGACCTGCAATATTTTGTTCACATGCCTCCAACCTTAATTGCTATTTATTTAATCCTGATTTTGCACTGTGCAAATGTTCCAGTAATTTGAGGATTTTCTATCCTCTGGCAACACTTCTTGTTTCCTGAGTATGTTGTTTTATTCTTAAAACTCTGTGTAAATTTAATTTGTTTCAAGTCCCCTTTGTCCGGGCCAATCCATGCTGGGGAGGTATTATGGTCTCCAGTTGCAGAACGTGGCTTTCAGCTCAAATTAAAGCAGCTTAGACTTAACCGTTTGAATGTGATTTTTCCCCTCTGGAATTGAGCCAGTGGAACATTTCTTGTTCATCTCACATGCCCAGAGAATGGTCTAAGCATCTAGAAAGACCAGAGCTCTGGTTTTACATTTTTTTTGAAAGGCAGCTGCCTTTTAATGCCACCCCAGCATTCCAGTGACCCAGATAAAAACATTTATCTGCTGAATCAACAGACATCTCTCCTTTCAGCCCTTTGAACATTCCCTTTGAAGTCTCCTATCCAAATGCTCACCAGGCCAAATCTTTTTTAACTCTTCAGGTTTGTCATGACTTCAGATAGGGGCTTGAAAAATCGGTGTAGTTTTCAGATGCACAAATCTGCTTAACATAACACATACCTGGAGTAAATCAGCTCTATTGAGAGCGCTGGCAGAGACCTTCACAAGAACTTCTCCTTCTCCTGGATGTGGCTTCATCACTTCTTTCACATAGAGATTTTCTGGGCCTCCTGGGGAATCAAAATAGGCTGCCAACATCTTCTCTGAAAAAAAACCCAAACCAAAAAAACCTGGCATGAATGCAGGCACATTTATGTGCAGCTGGAAAATCTCAGTAATCAGTAACCACAGCGCCACAGATGCCACTCTGCAGACGGACGATGCAAATTGTGACACAGTTCGAAGGTAGAAGGGGGGAGGGCTGCCAGAGAAAGCTGAGGAGTCATAATGCAATGAAACACATTAACTTCGGGACACAACATATCGTTGTAAAAGCCATTTGACAAATCATGAAGATCACTTCTCATCAAGCCATAGGCTTTAATGCTGCACAGAGCCGTGTGTGGATCCAGCAGCACTGACCACCCACCCACCTTAACTGTAAAATGTAACACACAAATCAAAGTAACATCCTTTGCTCTTGACTTTCTGCATGATTAGGGCCCTAGTGTTCAACTGACTAAAGGACACAGGCCCTTGAAATAGGGATTTTAAATGGGATTTTAAAACCCTCAGCAGAAAGAGCCTTTATTTGACACATCAAAAATCACGTAAGTGCTGCTTTATGATTCAGCCCGTAGACGAAAACTTGAAGATACACAAAGGCACAATGGTGATCTAGCACAAATGAAAGATAATAAATGCTTTTTTAAATTCCTATTTATTTCCCTTGCCTCAGCAGGTGATTCCTGTGTGCCTGATGTGCTCTGGTAGAGGGTCCCACTGCTGCAAGAGTATTTCAGGTAACTCCCCCGTCGCTGTTCCTGGGTTCCTTGCTTTTCACACCAGCAGCTGTTGAGATGGGCTGAGAGGTCAAGCCTCCTCCCACCTGGCAAAATCCAATCTGGAGCAGTCTTACTTCTGCCCCCTGGGTGCTGGGTGGAGAAGAAGAGAGAATCACAACGGGAACTTCTGTGTTATTTCCCGAGAGCTGGTACTATACTGAATACAGTTTAGGGATGCCACCCAAAGATGTGCGCAGAGTGGGCTGCGAGCTAGAGCCTCTTCAAGTAAACACCTCTGCGTGGCAGACCACCGTGCCCTCTGTAAAATCATTTGCATTATGATATCTGGACAGGAAAAGCTAAGTGCATACTTGATTATTTGTTGTAAGACTGCAAATGCAGAATGATAAACACCTTCAAACCCCAAGAATGCAAATCCCCACGGGGTGGTGCTCTATGGCTATTTTACGGTGAATAAGCACTGCCAATTATTCGTACACAATGTAACTTAAAGGCTTTTCTTTCCGAGGCTGGCTGTCTATTTGTTGTTTTCAGCTGAACCATTTAATCCATTCCCACAAAATTCGTCTGTATTAATGGGAAGCCCACCAGATACTACCCGACAACAGATGCTTCTGCTCTCTTGTGTCCAAATTTAGTCAATTAAAAATAAGATGCAAAAGAAGCTTTTGTCCTTCTTCCAACACAGTCCACCAAACTGCATTTCTATAAATGCTTTTCTTTGTTGTTAGAAGCAGACCCACAAAAATATAAAACAAAAAATACAGTGAGCATCAGAATATCTACATTGCTTTCAAATGCACAGAAAACCACAGGAATTGAAAACCAAGTTTCCAACCAAGTGCAACAACATCAAACTGTCAGATCCGCCAGCAGTGGCCCAAAACAACAATTTAAAGAAGTTATGTGGTTCCCAAGCACAATTTGTGACTCACGTTTTTGCTGTAAAGAAGGGAGGATGTTCTCTGCACTGGGCACAAACTCAGCCTGACCTCAGGAACAGAGTCTGATCCCAGTTCCTCCTCTCCCAGCTCTGCCCTTGCTATCAGCCATTCCCCAGCGAGTCAATGGGTGGAACAGCACGAGGCTGTGTTTTACTTTGGAGGGAAAGACATGAGCAGAGTCAGAAATATTAGTACATCTCACCATTACTTCTACCCGCAGACCTGGTTTAGTCCACGGATCAAGGCAGAAATCCACTTTCCCCTTCAGCGTTGAGGTAGAGATCTGCTGCTCCCCCCCTAGCACACAGGGAGGTTTGGTCTAACGCCTTCGCTGTGCTGATCGGCTGGATGTGCGCATATGTGTGTGTTCTCGGGCAGAGCACTGAACTAATGGTTTGATTTCTGAACTCCGAGTAGTGCAGACTGGATTTACTTAACGTCCATTAAAGGCACATGAGCTGTGACTGTCCTTATGCTATACGTCCACCCGAGGAGGCTTTATTGTGCTCTTGTTCCCATAAGACGTCAATGTTCAAAGTTTACTGGTTCACATCCGTCAGCCCGGTGCATTTCTACCTGATGTTTTAGCTGCCTCTTCGTTCAGGTTTGCTGTTTCCCCTAGAGGGAGAAGGATCAAATTATGCCTTTCTCTGTGTCCTAGTCACCAGCTCTTGAGTTGTCAGGAAATAAAACCGACTCTTCAGAGTATTTAAAAATGATAAATCATATGTCTGTCCATGCATGTGATTCTTCTGTGGATTTTTTCCTATGGATTTTGAGATTTTTGGATTCAGGCTTTTAAACTCTTCTTTGAAACGAAACTAATTTAGAATCAAATATAGCTAAAAATTCTTTTGTTCTCATGTGACTCCAAGACCTAATAATTTATTTGTTTCTTCAGATGAAAAGATTGTGGAGCCTGGTCTTCTGGAGCCAGGCTCTTCACCTGGTGATAAGGCAGAGACTCAGTTGTCCCCTGTACAGTAACGGGTTCGCTCAGATGTGGATTCTTTGATGTCTTATGGTACAGAGTCTGATTCAACCCTGGTAGTGACATTGTCCCTCCTCCCAGAGCTCTGCAATCCACTACAGTCTAAAATAACTTTCTACTGCAGCCAATGACAATGCACATTGACATGTTAAAAACGCATTTTATTTGTAATAGTCAAAGATGTACAGGACAATCTGAAAATCTGTTAATGTAACAATTTCCTTCGTCCCTTGGGTCTGTGATGCTATGTATAACTGTAATGCTGTTAGCAAACTTAGTTTGCTTAGGGAGATTAATAATTTTCTTGCGTGGGCACAGGCTAAAAGACAACATGAGCAAGATTAAGCAAAGCATCTTAAACCAAATCTTGAAGACATCACTTTCAATTCAGTTAAGAAACTTAGATGATAGATGCATAGGGTAGTCCTCTGATAAGCAGCGAGCCCTCAAGTGTTCTTGAAAAAACAGAAGAAAACTCAGCAGTTGGAATGTTGTAAAGCAGTAGTTTCTTGCTTAAACTGGATGATACTTCGAAGTTTATTTCCTCATGAACAGTCATTCTGAGGTTGATGAAGTTCAAGTTTGCTGCTGATTCAGCTACCTTTCTCTCTAAAGTAGTCCGCTGTAATAACACAAGGAAATCATTCAATCAATCAACGATAAAAATCATATACAGAATTGCTGTAATAGAGATGCTTTTTTTGAAGTTCAAATCCACCTCAGACTATACTGTACTCGAAAGAAGACAGCTGTATTTCTAGCTGAAAATTAAAAATACTAATACCTATATTCATGAGCTATTACCTGTTTTAAAGAATAAACACTGAGCACTTTAAATAATTTTCAGAAATCTCTCATAACATGCAAAGAAACACTACTTTGTTTTCTTTTCGCAAAGAAATTATGCAGAGCAGCAAGAATAAACCCCGGAAAATACACATCGTGAAAACCACTGCAAATCTGGCCCTGGAAACACTTAGACCTTAGACTTTACTCAGGAACAGTGGCCAATTACAGACAATGCAACTATTTCCAAGACCAAATAACTTGCATGCAAATTCTTACAGGATTTTGCAAGTGTTGGCATTTTTTGCAATCTCCCAACTTTACACCTTCTGCCTCCCTCCTGCGGCACAGCGAAGAAGCTATTATCAACTGTGATATGGCTCCTGAATTGACTACTGAGCCAGCTGGACAGACTTGGGGCTAAATAACACAGTGACACCTTTTGAATCTGCTTGAGCTCCATTTGTAGTACTGCAGAAAAAGACTAGGATAGAGCTAGTCTGAAGTTAGCTTAAAATATAAGGCCCAATTCTTAGATTTAGTAAGTCTCATTAATGCTGCCCTAGAAGGAGACAATCCCTTGAAAACACTCCATATGTGGAAGAGCCACTCTGGTTTGGTGTTATTTCATACCCGTTTTGACCCAGTGATTAAATCTCCTGTTGATGCTCTCAGTAGACTTAACTCAGTGGACATCCTTGAGGTTACTGCTGGAAGCTGTTTGTCCTCACCTTATGCCAAACGTTACCAGGATAGGAAATCTCTCTGTTCCTCAGTTCAGAGTCCAGCACATAAATGTCCCCCAAAATTCGTATAATTTGAAGTTAATGTGCTGGCCATACATGTCAGTAACAAAGGCCTATAATATCTAATCTCTAACAGATCCATCACAGCTGCTAAATATGACAGGCATGAGGCAGAATCATGTCTGGAGCACAAGAAAATCGAGGGTCTCTAGGCAGTGCAGTGCTGGTACAATGGTTTTGTGCTCAGCCTGCTATGCAACACTGACAAAAACAATGGCCAAGAACAATAGAAAGCAGAACATAACATAAAGCAGCCTGAGGTTGCTCTGATAGTTGAGGCTGAAACCAACATAGGAAAGATCCAAAAAACACGGGCAATCGACTTCTCTCTTCTTCTGGCTTGTCTGCAGTCAGATGTGTTTTGGTTAAACAAAGTGCAGGGGCTGTGAAGTGTGAAGAAGTGGAGAGGCTGCAGTGGAGGCCGCTCTCTGCCAGCCTGGCACCAAGTACAGATGCATCAGCCAAGTGGCTTCTGAGGGTCCAGCAGGCAAGTTTGTTTTAAAACCTGCATTATAGCCTCTAAAATCCTGTTCTTGCTCACAGCTTTTTAAATTGTAAAAGCCTTTTGAAAAAGGTCTGATGAAAAATTTGCTACTGAGAGTGTTATAGCTCATTCCAGACTAAACAGCTTATGCCCCAAACTGCAAATTAATTCCACTTACTCCTAAATGAGGAACAAAATGAGGCACCTAAACGAGGAACAAAATCTAGGACAGTGGGCCTACAGTTTCATTCCTATTCAGTGAAAGAAGATGGGCATATCCATGGGTTAAGTTGGATCTTATTGCTCTACAAAATATTCTTCTGAAATTCCTTAGAATTACCCCTATGGTGAAAATCAAGGCTATTCTGGGAATCTGCTCTTATGCATTTTATCCATTCAGATGATGCAATAGATTGATTGTATCCTTGATATGCAGTCAGCCATATGTTACAGCAATATGATCTGTAACTCTGTTATTTATCTGCCAGACCAAGGACAATGAAGAGTGGTTAATCCTCGCCTGCACCTCGCACAAAGGGAAAGCTACATTTGAGATGCAATCAGGATTCTGCAGCTGGTCTGCAAAGGGCTGGGTTTTGCAGTATTCCCAAATGAGGAACAAAGAGTTAGATGTTAACACTAAGTCTTTAAAACACTGAGCCCAAAAGAGGACTCCCACAAAGGAAACTGGGGCAGGAGAGGGAAGGAAATGGGCACTTTTGTTAGAGAAGAGATGCTTTGTTACTGTGAGACAAGGAAACTAGTTTCATAGTGTCTCAAGATTTACGTGTAGGAAAAGAGGCTCCAGCTTTCTTCTAGAGACTAGGCTTTCTAGAGAAAGTCTGAAACCCTTAGACAGCTCATGTGTCTTTGAAGAAGTGAACTGTGAATGTCACGGTTTGGGCCGGATCGGCCCAATCAGGCAGAATGACAGATGCTCTCTCTCTCTCCTGCTCCACTTTGAAGGGATGCAGGAGAGAGAGAGAAAAAGAGAGACTTAAGAGTTTAGAAGGAACTAAACTACTTTAATGAAATATTAATAATAAAATAATAAAAAGAAAATAATGAAATATATACAAAACTGTATCAAGCTCCCAGGGTGACAATCGTTACCAGCAGGCACTGCGGAAGTCCCGGACTGGACCCAGTGATGGATGGGAACTGGATTCCAGATCTGGATTCAGGATCGGGATCAAAGGCAGATGAACAGACAAGAGTCCTCCTCGGACGCTGGGCATTGCAGAAAGAGAGCTGACCTTTCGATCCCTCAGCTTTTATACTGAGCATGAGGCAGATGGGATGGAATACCCTGTTGGTCAGTTTTGGGTCACCTGTCCTGTCCGCTCCTCCCCGCAGGTGTGACCCCTCTACGCTTTTCCATTTCCGACCCTTCAACGGGGCAAGTAACAAAGTTGGCTGACCTTGGTTGTTACAGCAAGAGCCTTGGGTGTAAGCAAGAGCCTCTCAGGATCCCATTCCTTGGCATGAACTATAAACATCAGTCTTATCACTCTGAGAGCGAACAGTTTGCCGCACAACATGCTGTTAATTTCAGCAGTTAGAAGAGGCCTAGCTAAAAAGTAGAAAGTTACTGAACAAAATTGGTGCTGTTTTACCTCAAACCATGACAGTGAAGCAGACTATCAAAGCTCTACAAAAGTGTGCTTAAGACCTCAGCATTAGCTGTATGACATCAAGAAAATGTGACTGCTGGGTCCCATTTTGTTCAAGACAACTAACAGAAAACTTGTGCCAGAACAGCCAAGGAAAGAGTTCGGCAAGCTGTTCATACCCATGGAGGCTTTGGAGCACCGTGGGATGTGATATCTGGAGAGGGTTTAGCTGTGGAGCCATAACCATGTCTGTGTTCAGTTTCCCAGATTTTCAGGATTTGGTAGTTCATCAGATTAATTTTTGAAGCTGTTTGCAAGGGTGGAGCTAATCAATGAGACGCCAGCATGCAGGCACACAGGTACAGGCATTTTTCTTACCTAGTTTCTCCACAGCTTCCACACACACACTGGGATACATGCCCACTCTGTAAGTAGCAACCAGGATCAAAGTCTTTGTCTTCACAACTATCAGGCCTCCATCTGGCTAGATAATACAGAAAATTGGTGTAAGGTTACAAGGTTCTAAAAATATGTGTATGTATACATGATGCCTTACAACTTGGCCTAATTACAGGCATTTTCTTTGCCAATATACCCATTTTCTTGGGAAAAAAAAAAAAGGCAAATACTATCTCAATGTCTAAGCCAGGACACAGACAAACTATGAAAGCAAGTCAGTCAAATGCTTTATTATATTACCTATTCTCACTTCCATTGATTAACGTATTATTGCACAGCATTTTGAAGAAGTGTTATCCTAGTGCTCAATGTCATATGCAAAAGCATTGATAAATGCAAATAAAATAACTCGTATTTACATGAAAGCATGCCCAGCGTTTTATGAACTCTGATTCCCAAACTGCCTCACACATTTGTAATAAGGAATGGAAAAAGACATTGCAAAGTACTGCATTTTTCTGAAACAGGATCCAAGTTTAAGAGCTGCTCAGCCTCTTCTGCAAGTTGCTTAGCTCATTTCAGGATAGATTTACTGGAGAGAGGAAGAATTAAGAAGACCTCAGTAACAATCAGTTGGATGTATTTACTTCAGGTTGTGTGACTCGGCAGTAATAACAAAATTCTGCCATGTCCTCGGTTTCTGTACTTCACAGGTCAGTTACTGAGGCTGGAGTCCCACAAGGTGAGTAAGCTGTCAAACAAGGTCCTGCTCACGCATGTCTCTTCTCTCCCCCAAGCGCGTTACCTGCTTCTGCTACCTTATTCTTGCCCTGGGCTTGCCAGGCCCTCCTATTACCTGATTAATTCATTAATGTGGCAAGAAACCAACCAGCAAAATAATGAAGTGATAGGTTTTTTCTGCATTAGGGAGATGAACTGATTCAAAGGAGAACATGACAAGCACTGCAGCTGGTGTTAGGGAAATGAATGGTGTTACCCATTAAATTTGTATTATACAGCTGACACTTTTTTGTACTTTACATCGATTTCATTCCACACCTGCTGGGAAGGTGATATGGAGAGAAAGAAAGAAAGCAGCATGTGAAGGCTTTCTGCTTGTGTTATGGTATTCATGTAACCAGGCAGCGAGGGAAGGAAGTAGGAAGTCTCCACATTTCTCAAGGTGGCCACAGCTCTTGTCAACGTACATTTTGAAGATAGATGGAATGCTCATCCGCACGGAGACATTTATAGTGCTTCTCCTTGAAGTAGAGTCCTCCCCTTCTAACTTGCAATAAGTTCTTGTAGAAAGTGTAGATCAGGTTTACAGCATTCTCTGGTGGCACCTGTGTTAGTACAACACAATGTTATGGACCAAAAATGCAAGTCTTTGCTATGGTGAATGGCTTTGCACCCTCCCACTGTCTTTGATAGTTCACTTAAAACTGTGATGTAAAAAGAAATTTTAAAAAAATCTGCCTAGCTTTGAAACTGGACCTAGTTTCTGCACAGTCCACTATATTGTCAAAGTCTCATTTGAAACAATCTGCTTAGTCTCTGATTACTATCTGTGTTGTCCCATTACTCAGTGACACTTCGCTAGGCAGGCAAGGCGCCCTGTGGCAAACAGACCCTTCTGTTAAAGACAACATAGGGTAGGACGCAGCCTTCCCTGGGCTTGTGAAGAGCTCACCCAATGATACCAATCTCAAGTACTCTTAGTGTAACCTTTAGCAATTCCAGCAGACAACATCATCACACCTCAATGGAGCAGTCAGTGCACACAAGTCACAAATCTATTCATGTCAATGAGCTCTTGGGCTCAGTGTATGTGTAATTGGGTCACTGGTTTGGCAGATTTATATTCAGCTGGTTGGATGAGGTGATCCAATGATCCCTTCTGGCCTGAAATTCTTTCAAGTCAGTGGAGCTGGTGACAATTTACACTGTCTGAGGACTTTGCTCTGGACCTCAGAATGTAATCTGCTTTGCTGAAGAGCCAGCAGGCTGGCATCTCTAAAACCGGTGGTTTATGTTAAAGTTCATTTACATATCAAAGATGATGTCACTATTACCTCTCTGCTGAGAATCTGCCCCCAGGGATGGAGTTATCTTAATAAGAGCTTCATCTTCTGCACACATTCTTCTGAGAATCCCAAGGGTAGCAATATGTACCCCTGGAAAAACTGCGTGGAAATGTTTGAGAGCTGGTATCATGGGGATTAGGAGAGGAAGTGGTACCTTCCAATGACATAAGGATGACACCGGTATGGGAAGCATTTCTGAACTCCTAGAGAGTTCACGGACTGTGTCAAGGGAGTGCGCATTAGCTTTGCCATATTAACAGGATATGAACAGACATGCTGCTGTTCTGCTGTTTATCAGTTGATGGACAATGAAAACAGGTAAGCTGTATCTATACCATAAAATACAAGGTGCCAGAGAGCAGTTCTGAGTACCATCAGAACAGTCCAGGTACAGTTTTGGCCTGGGCCCACAAGCACTTTCCCAAACAATTCTCAGGCACAGTTTGCAAAATTAGAATGACCCAGGACTGCTCCCCACAGGCAACCTCCTACAGCCACCCTGCTTGGGCTTATAGTATGGGCACGGGTCATTCCACACCAGCAGGTCTCAGGGCCAGGGAATGGACCTATGTACATCCAACCGTACATCCAACCCAGTGGAATCCTTCAGTGTAACGTAGTTAAAAAGGACTCCTTCAAAATGCCAGTTACATGGCATCTTTCTTCCAAAAATCAAAGATGTGAAATCAGCAATCAACTTTGCAAGTTAGCCTCTCAACACAGCAGCTAGGCTGCACCCGTGTAACTCGGGCTCTGAGGCTGAAAGAAGCAAGTGTATTTAGTAGAGCACAGCACTCCCTGCCATTATCGCTACTTTGTGCTCTAGACTCCCGGAGTTTCTACCTCTGCTGTCACTTCCCAGGGCGCTCTTTGATCTCTTACATTAAAGCCAAAGGTTGATGCACAGACTTTTCTTTCCTTTATGTCGATGATAGCTGCGTTTTCCACATGCTTTGTTCTGATAAGACTGTCATTCAGCAAAGCCTGCAGTTGGTTCATTGTCCTTCTGTTCTGTAAAGAGAAAGAGATGTATAAATGTTTGTTCCCCTTCCCTTTTATACTGGAAAACAGATCTTCCTCCAAGTGGAATTCAGAAGTTTCAGCAGAAGTAACGCTAGGCCTCAGATAAGCAAAATAACAAAATAAAAATCCTAAAAACAAAAGAGCATCAGAATAGACCAGCAGGAAACTAGTCACCTTTCTCAGAAAGGCCATAAAAGTCCAGTTACATTTTTATAGTGTAAGTATTTCTGGGTTCTTTTTTTCCTGGCATTTAATTTTCCTCTCACTAAGGAAACGGTCCACAGTGAAAACACTAAGAAATGAAATAAAACTTGCTACGACCAGCAGACCAGAGCAAAAACAGGGAGGCTGGGGAAGAAATTTTTCACTCTGAGGGTGGTGAGGCACTGGCACAGGTTGCCCAGGGAAGCTGTGGAGGCCCCATCCCTGGAAGTGTTCAAGGCCAGGTTGGATGGGGCTTTGAGCAACCTGGTCTAGTGGGAGGTGTCCCTGCCCATGGCAGGTGGGTTGGAACTAGATGATCTTTAAGGTCCCTTCCAACCCAAACCATTCTATGATTCTATGATTTCTGGGCCAGGCTTGACCCAAAACAAAAATTACTTTCTTTTTAAATAGTCAGCACTAACATGGTTATTGTTAGACCTCTGGGTCAGTGCAACACAACGGGGATGCTGCTTGGCAATAAACCTTACCTTTCTCTCATGTGATGCTATCTCTGGTTGTCTGCATACGTAGCAACAAGAAAAGTTAGATGATGATTAAATCTTCAGAGAATTGCCCATAGGCATCTTGTTTACTTCAATCCTGGCCAGCTACTAGGTGCTGGCAAGAATTACAGGCCGGCAGTTCAGTTCGTGCCGTTGTGCTCAAATCGTAGTTAGTAGAAAAGTAGTATTTTCTTGTCACTAGAGTACAGCCGTATCATACATCAGATTTAAGGTTCAATTTTAGTTTCATGAAGTCAGTATTAAACAGTATGAGATCTCGTAATAGAATTCAGTATGCTAACTGGATAAACCTGGTGGCTTTATTGCTACGTAACCTAGAAGGGTTTGTTTTACATGAGGGTATCGGAAAGGACATTAATATTGCAATTAAAGCTACCAGGCTTATCAGGCAGTGTGGCGAGCGGCCTGTCACAAAGACACCAGGCTGGAGCACTTATGATTAATTCCTGAGCAATGAAGATGTATTTGAACTATAAACCAAGGAGGAATGAGAGGCATTCCGGGCAGAGGTGCGTGGCCAGGCGCCGAGCACCACAAGAAGCCTGGCAGAAGGCCGCAGGCCTCGGCATGGCGGGGCTGGGCCCCGCGCCCGTTGCCGACAGCCTTCCCCGGGCTGTCCTCCGCTTTCTGCCCCCCGCCAGGCNGGAGCTCGGGGGAGGGCTCTCAGATTCGGGTTGCCATGGCAGCGAGCGACGCTGGGCAGCCGGGCGCGGAGGGATCTGGTCGTGCCTCAGCCGCGCCTTACCCCGCCGCTGCCCGGGGCGGCCGCCAGTGTCTGCTGACCCTGCAGCCGGGGAGCCAGATCGCTGTCCCCACGGACGGCCCCTCCTCTTCCCGAGAGGCTGGGGGGGGGGGGGGGGGGGGGA
>VYXH01005291.1:568818-579001 GCA_013397275.1 Burhinus bistriatus
CCGGCCCGCCGATCGCGGCGGCGGCCCTGCGGCCGAGGCAGCCCCGCCGCCCGTAGGAGCAACCCTCGGCCTCTACCTCACGGAGGGAGGAACGCGCTCGGCTCGGCTCGGCTCGGCTNTTTCTCCGGCGGAAGGACACGGAGGGGCGATGTGAAACGATCTCAGGCGCCGGGGGAGGGGGGCGCCGCCATCTTCCTCGCGGCTGGGCTTTGCCGTGCGGTGGGGTGGTGGCTTCAACCGCAGCTACTTCCCTTGGGGCTTCCCGGAGCCTCGCCGGAACGGGTGAGGGGACTCCGGCAGGGAGGTGTGTCGGTCCGGGGGGAGCGCGGGGCTCTGCTGCTGCCCTCGCCTCCCTTCGGGCCTCTGGGACTCGCCTCAGGGCTGGGCAGGGGGCGGGGCGGGCCTTTCCCCCTCACCGGTGTTGCTCCATCGCTGCCTCTGAGGTGGAGGGGACAGGCCTGTGGGCCCGCTGGACGTGTGCACGTTATCTGTTAGCTTAGCATTCACAAAGTACTAGGTTCTGTTCATTAGAGCTGCACTGTTTGCCCTAGAGGCTGGTTCTCTCCTCATGCTCTGTCCCGGCATCTGAGAGACTCAGAGGGGACCAAGCCACCAGTAAAGGCAGCCAGCTGTGCTTGCAGTGGGTGACATCCATGTATGCTGACGAGATGGTGACACATGAGCCTATAGGTATGGCCAATGTAAAGGCTTTTGTCAGAAAGGGGCTTTTGAGAGGACTGAGGCTTGTGTAAGGATACTTAGGTTTTGTCACAGAAATGATAAAAATCTGTCTTCTCAAACCTGCTGCTAAGACTCATGTTTGGGCAGAGACTGACTGAATTTTAGTAGATGGGTGTTTGGGGAAGAACATTCTGCTTGACTGAACAAGACTCATGAAGCAAGAGAAACCTGTCTTTAAAAAAAATTACCGATACAAAGCTATACTGCTGACTGCAAAGTAGGATGCAGGTGTATCTAGGAAGAAATTTTAGGCAGGGTTATTCTCAGGTCCTAATACAGAACAGCCAGCCTGCTCACAGGGTTTAGAATTTTTGGACACAACTGTTAGATTAACTTCAAATCTTGTTTTATCTGTTCAGACTTTGGAAATCCTTTACTGTATTTCTGTGCCAACACAAGATTAAACTAAAAGTTTTAAGACCTGCAAAACAGCTGGTGTCTCATACAAGTGGACTCTGCCTTTGCACAGTTGGCATCTCATAGCAAGAGTCCAAACAAAACAGAAAAAGGAACAGAAAAATTCAGTGGCAGCTTCAGTTGTTAAGATTAGGGGAAAAAATCTGCAGCTAGAGATTTTACCACTTGTGACTTCTTTAAGGCAAATTGTTACACCAGGCAGATTTTCTGTTTGCTCTGTTTTGTCTGTCCTGTGATCCCAATCCTCTGTGATGAGAGCAAACATCTCCTTTGCTTTGTGCTCATAGAAAGGCTCAGTCTTTCTTTGTAAGATGGACAAAGATGGGGTCTTAATACTAGTTACTGAAAACAGATAGAAAGGAGGCTAGTGTGGGTTTTGGTTTTTTTTTTTGGCTTGTTTTGTAAGCTTAGAAACTATTAAAATGTATATTTTCCTCATCTTAAACTTGTCAAGGGATTGGCAGCATCCTTATTATCAGAAGAACAAAACTGCTTTGAGTGGAAGGAAATCTGCAAAAGATGGCCTGAAGCAGGAGCCTGTGGCACCTTTGCAGGTAGGTAGGATACATTGCTCATAGGAAGGTGTGTTGACTTGCCAATACCAAATTTGTAGCACCTCAGGTATCCGTATGTTCTTCAGTCCTCACTGTTTGCCTGTTTATTTTATATCAGAAATTAGTTCAGTGCTAATCAGGACGTGCTTAGTGTTGCTTATCCGTGTAGGTAATAGAGTGCACAGCCTCCTTTAATTGGTCCTTGCAGGATGAAGAATAAACTGTGAGAATCCTTCCCCTGCTCCTCAGAGACCACAAGGTCAGGTATACTTTACAGCATTCCCTGGAACTTAGTAGACTTGGGCTGTCTGGAAAAAGGGGAGATTGTTTTCAGAGCAGGGGACTTCTCACAGGGAATATCAGCCTTCATGGCAGGCTGTGGAAGCAACAGGACATTTGTAGACCAAAAAAAAAAATAAATATACATTTCCGGATGGAAAGAGGCAGGGTACCTGCTTTCCAGATCATGTAGTAGTGTCCTAATGGTAAGCCCTATTTTACTCTGCGTTTTTTGTCTCCTCTGTACAGAGAAGGCAGGAAATCATGTTTAGAGGAAGTTCCTGCTATCCTGCCACAATACTAAGGCTAGTATATTTTTCTGGTTTTGGAAGCTATCTTACAGGGGCTGAAAAACATACAGTAGAGGATTGAGATGTTGTGACCTATTCCACTGCGAATCTTTTAGTTTCCCTTGTGTCTGATGAAAGAATAGAAATCTTGCAAAGTTATGCAGGAGGGAAGGAAAGTCCTTGATAGCTTGTGCATTACATTGGATTTTTTCCTTGTTTTGTCCTGAATTATATGGCAGAAGTGAGCATTTTTCTTTTATAGAAGCAGTTGGAGTGAAGGACATGAGCTTGCAAATTTGAGGGAGGAAATTTTCAAAACTTGACTGGGCGAGGCCCTGAGCAATCTTGTCTATGAGGTTAGCTGTTCTTCAAGCAGGCAGTGGGACCAGATGACCTCCAGAGGTCCCTTTGAACATACGCTTCCTGTGGTTTCTGACTCTTTCAGTCAGAAAAGACAGGAAAGCATTTCCGTGAGGAGGCAGGAATATCCAGGCAGACTTTTCTTTCAGTGAATAAGAGTAGGGAATATGAAATGAAACAAAGATGTGGATTAAAGACTTTACCTTGAATCAGTGATAAGAGATTTGAATCTGCAGTCCAGAGAGATCAGTTGGGAGCCAGACAGTATCACTAAAGTGACGAGTTGGACAGAATAAACTCTTAAAAGTTGTCATCTTGTACAAAAAAAAGTTGTCATCTTGTACAGACACCGGATTTGGAGAGTCTTTGTTGATTCTTTTAACTAGATGTTGCCAAAAATAATTGAAAAGCAGGTGGGTTTTTTTCGTAGCTGAAAGATCTGGCTGAAGAATGTGGAGGTCAGTATCTTTGCAGAAATAAGCTTTTCTTTTGGTCCACTCTTTACCTAAGTAATTTTGTGACTGCATCATTTCCTGGAAGCAGTGTGTCTCCAGTGAATCTGAAATAAACAGAGGTTTAAATGGTGGTTCCTGTAAATAGCATTCTGCCTCTGTGATTCTACTGTCTCTGTGTTATAAATTGCTCCAAATATACTGGTACATGTACAATAGAGGAGATGGAATTTCCTGGCTGGTGTTCAGAGTTAGTGCTTCAGCATAAGTTTCATCTGGTAGAACTAACTTTAAAAAACACTAAAATGCAGCTATCCCTATGGTGGAATGTAGCAATTATTTGGAAGTGACTTTTATGTAGTTGAAAAAGGCACAAAGGAAAGAAGTAAAAGTCAACAGGTGGAATTTGATAACTCTGAAATGTTTTCAAAGCTGACAAGCATTCTGGAATAATTTGTGAATCACTTTGTTCTTTGAAACAAAATGTACTATTCATTGCTCATGGAGATGAAAACAGACAGTTACTATCAGAGGGATTAACTGACTGTAATCCTGATACTTCATCTCTCTCAGTTTAATTTACTGTGATACCAAAATGCTGCTGGTATCAGCAGTTAGAATTCTTTTGGAGATTTATTTCATTGTTTGGTGGGATTTGTAAGAAAACGAGGGTTTTACTGTTTATGCAATAGTTCTATATGTTTTTGAATGTTTTAGTGTTTCTCCCAGACTAGTCCAACAATGTGTACTGTGAATAGCTCAGATGCTACCTGGCTACTTAAGTGTCCAAGACCTGTGAGAGAATGTGATCAGCAAAGGCCTTGGCAGGTGAGTGACTCTATACATCTCTTCAGCTGTAGATTCTACTGTGAAGAACCAAAGTTCAGGACACATGAAACCAGTATCTGTAACTGGGATCCCAGCATATTTGGGTGTAATTAAGTTCCTGTTTTGGAACTGGCCACGTAATACCCACTGAAGTTCTAGACAGTGATCTGGTCTGTCTGTCTGCTCTCCAGGACTGCCGTCCCCGGCATGTGGCTGAATGAATCAGTGAGTCCTGCTTTGCAGGAACATCTCTGTGCTTTTGTCACTCCCTCCCTAGGCATGCTAAGAAATGTGCGTTACAGGAAGATGTGTCTGCTCTGTCCTTCTGTCAGCTTGTTGGAGGTTGAGGCTTCCAGAGGAAGTTCATAGAATCACCTAGGTTGGAAGAGACATTTATGATCATCGAGTCCAACCATTAACTCAGCACTGCCTAAACCACCACTAAACCATGTCCCTCAGCACCACGTCTACCCGTCTTCTAAATACCTCCAGGGATGGGGATTCCACCACTTCCCTGGGTAGCCTGTTCCAGTGTTTGATAACCCTTTCGCTCAAGACATTTTTCTTAATATCCATACTAAACCTCCCCTGACGCAACTTGAGGCCATTTCCTCTTGTCCGATCACTTGTTACTTGGGAGAAGAGACCGACCCCCGCCTCTCTACAACCTCCTTTCAGGTAGTTGTAGGGAGCGATAAGGTCTCCCCTCAGCCTCCTGTTCTCCAGGCTAAACAGCCCCAGTTCCCTCGGCCGCTCTTCATAAAACTTGTTCTCCAGACCCCTCACCAGCTTTGTTGCCCTTCTCTGGACACGCTCCAGCACCTCAGTGTTTTCCTTGTAGTGAGGGGCCCAAAACTGAACACAGTATTCGAGGTGGAGCCTCACCAGTGCCAGGTACAGGTGTTTAATGCTGGTCAGTAGTGTTAGTACATTCAGAAATTATATCGCAGCTTGCCTTACGTATGCACGAGTAGGCTGCTGACTCAGTAAGCGGTGGTCTGATATTACAAGATGTGCTTAAACTGTGAGTGGGTAGGATTGAACATATATATATATATATCTCTATATAAATCTTTCTTCAAAGCAGCATGCCCAAACCATTAAAATCCTGACTCTAAACTGGGATATCCCAATCTCCATTGTTTCTGTTTCATCTGTGTGAAGTGTCTCTCCTATCCTGAAGTATTCCTGAGAACTGCTACAAAGATGCTTTGTTGTACTTCCCGCACAGAGATAACGAGGTTTGCAAGGCAACATGGTGTGAAGGCGTTATGTGAACTTCTTACCATTCTGTCCCAGTTTGTAGCTTGATTGTGGATTCTAGATGGTCTTTATAAAGCAGGTTCGCTTTTTATGCAGACCTTTTCCTTGTTTTTATATTTATCCAGAGGTTCTCCTCAGCACCAGCAGAGAGTGGCGCAGCAAATACTTTTGACTGCATTAGACATTTTGGGAAGGAAAATACTACCAAAGATTGGCTAACACAGAAAGACTTCTGTTGTACGAAGGTATGAGTGGAAGAATGGAAGGTATGAAGGGAGGAATGAAAAATGATTATTTGCAAAGTCCTGTAAAATCTGAGATATGTTTGTCATTGGGAAGGGGAACAAAGAACTCTGGAAATACCATTCCAATGGGTTTTACTGACCCCTTGCATCCTTTTGAGGTAGCTTTATTGAGTTCCATGCAGTTTGGTGTGTGGAAAGGTTTCCTATAAAACCTTAAACAAGCTTGTGACTAGTTAGAATCATAGACGAACCCAGGCTGGAAGGGACCTTGAAAGATCATCTGGTCCAGCCTTTCGTGGGAAAGGGATACTAGATGAGATTATCTAGCACCCTGTCCAGCTGCACCTTTAAAACGTCTGGTGATAGACTCCACCACATCCCTGGGGAGGTTGTTCCAGTGAATGACTGATCTCACTGTAGAAATTTTCTTTCTCATATTGAGATTAAACCTCTCCCAGTGCAACTTGTACATGTTACCTCTGGTCTTCTCCATGTGTCTCCTTGTGAAGAGGGAGCCTCTGTCCTCCTTGTAGCCATCCTTTCAGTACTGTGATGAGGTCCCCCCTGAGCGCTCTCCTTGAGACCTAACTCCTTCTGTCAAAGGAGACCCAACTCCATTGGTTCTGTAAGGATTCTTCAGACGTGTATCAGCCTGAAGGAAAACTTCTCACCTGTTCATCAATGTGGGTTCTGAGTATGTTCTGCTAGTGGTTCTTCTCAGCTGGAGAGATAGACATGTCTTCCTGATGCTGTTAAGGTATTAGTTTTAGAAGGGTTCTGTGATTATGTGAAGTAAATATGTCAGGTATAATGCAACATGCCAGTTGTTTCAAATAGTAGGATGAAAGGATCTTAAAACACACCAGAAATTTAGATTTCCCCTTTCTCATTTTTTTTTTTTGTTTTTTGGGTTTTTTTTATACTGCTTGCTCTGATGTGTGATGTCCTGGTCATCTCAGGATAAGAATCCTGTTGGACCGTGGAGCTGGTCAGCGGGGTCAAGGCAGACATGACTAGAAACCACACTATTTATTGGGATTAAAAATTAATATTAAGCACAGGGAGTAGCAGGCTAATTTTCCATTCTCTGCATCAAATGCATTCCTTGAGTCTTGTGCTGCCACTGGCATGGTAGGCTTCTGCAAAAATGCAACGGCTGTAGCTCGGTTTTTAAATGGCACAAGGAGGTTGCAGCAGGGATGAGTCTGAATTTATCTATGGAAACCATGGGAGGTAGGCAGTAGGTCAAACAGGTGAAACGTGAATGTTTCAGCCCTGACTCTGGCTTAGTCTAAGTAAAACCAGATCACTTGAGGATTAACTTGTGTTGGTAGACATATTTAGTATGGATGTACTGAAACTTAAACTTTTAGTGATACCTAAGCTGGCATTAGCATCTGTGCAACTCTTGTGAAGTGCAAACTTGAAAGCGATGGCAATCATACAATGCAGTAGCTGGGCTTTATTTCTCAGTTGGGACAGGCTATGAGCATGCCGTATACAGCAAAGCAGCTAACGTGGTCATTTGTTAAGCTGTAGGAGCTCAGTTGTATGCCTGTTCTCTTAGGCTAAGCTGGTGCCAGTGAAGCAAGTTCCTATCAATGTCTAAAGTGAGGATTAGTCCCAAAAAGCAGACTGTAAATTTGTTTTTGCTTAAGTGACATGGTCTATCTAAACCGAATTGTGTTTCGGTTTCCTGCGTTGCAACTTACCTCCTGAATTTTTGGTGTAATGCTGAAAAGCTGGTAATTATTTTTTTAATAGAGGATTCCTCAAGATAAATTTTACTGTGGAATTAAAATTCTTTGTGAACTTGTTGCTTATAAAATCTGCTGATTGACTCATTAAGACAAGATCCCTCTGGTTAACCCACAAAGTTGATGCTGCCTGATCACGGGGGAGATACCCTCATTGCATGTGTGCTCTAATCTTGCCTGGAGGGACTCCACCCCCAAATGATAGCTGAATTTGGTCTGTATTGCTTGTGCTCCTTGGCCAGAGTGCAGGAGTTGCAGTTAATAAGCCACATGTTACAAGGAATTACCTGTTTAAAAATCAAATTGACAACAGCAGTGCATTGCAAGGGCTGTTGTTCTTAAATCATGTTTTAGTGTCCTGATATTCATGATGCAGGTAACAGTTTCTCCCTATTCTGATGCTCAGAAAGAGTAAGATGAGGATGATGCTAGAGGAGAGCTTGGCTGATGTCACAACAGTAACTGAGATTTAAAACGCGAATTCATGAGCAGAGGCAGCAGCAGGGCAGTTTCCTACTTTGCAGGGGGGTTTCTCATTATCTTTCCTCTTACACTTCACTGTTTTCCTCTATTTTTCCCTTTTATACTTTTACTAATTCCTTGACGTAATACCTCATTTGTTTGATTGCTATTTATATAGTGTGGCTGTACCTGTATTGAAGATGAAGGTGCGGAGAGATGCCTCTTGCTACCTTCATTGGGCCATGTGACGACCAACAGTGGCAAGGAGCAAGTGGTGGTGTGGTTGCAGTGAGGAGCAGCCAAGGGGGTGTGTGGTCTGGTCCTCTGAGCATGTGCATTACAGTTCTTCCAACACTCCTCTGTTGCTACATTTAAGCTAACAATTCAGAGCAAGTCTTGCAAGGATTTGCCTGCCTGTGCTGTTCTGCCATCTGGGTTATGGTATAATGTGCCTTTAATCACAACACAAGTAATTATTTTGAATACAAAGGTTAATTCCAACTCCTTCTCTAGTCCTGCTTTTACTTCATGTGCTTTTTGATGTTTTGTTAGGCAGCACCTGATGAAAGTCGAGACATCATTGCTTCTGCTCAGTGCATCTTGGACAGAGAAAACTATTTTGTGAGGGTAAGAAGTGATAGCTCTTCTCTCACTTGCGGTGTGCTTTCCTGCATGTCAATGTTTTTTCTCTCCATCAGTGATTCATGATAGCATGTCAATTGGTATTCTTGGAAAACTAATTTCTGGCCTCCTCAGTCTCCTTGGGATATCCCTGTAAGCGCATAGGGATAGGACTGAAGTGGTAACCCTAAATATGAGCTTAGGAATTGTCTGTCTTTGGTGACTTACCTGCCTGTTTGCACCTAACTTTTGTTCTGTGGGGGTGATTAGATGGTGACATTGGGCCTATGAATAAAGGGCAGGAGGCCTAATGTGATCTAGCAGAATGCCAGTGCTTCAAGGAGAAGATCCTTCTGCTGCCTGTCTTGCAGAGTCTGGTGTTTATCAGACCCCTGCTTTGAAGCGAGTTCAGCTCACTAACCTGGTGGGAGAAACTGAATGATTTTCTGCCAGTCTTGCACTACAGCTTAAAAATTCAAGTTTCAATGCCAGAGCCCGTTCAAGGGAGAACTTGGAAACAAGCGGTGGGAAGGGGAGATAGGGAGGAGCAGAAAGAAGGCCTGGAAAACAGGGCCCTTGCAGCAGTGGCCGGTCAGATCAGGTCAGCCACGCTGCGTAGCTTCACCCATGGACTCCTTAATGTGTTTGGCCAATAGGTTGTATGTTTTTCATTTTCCATTTCTTACTTAGGAGGTGGACAGGTATTTGAGACACAATGATTTCTTAAATCTGAGAAAGAAGGAGATGCTGTACAAGAAATGGCTTAAGGATGTTTCAGAGCCACTGCTGCAGAAAATTCAGGACAAAATGAACAGGCAGTCAGACGAAGAAATACGGAAAAGGAAAGAAGAACACCACTCTCTCTATTTAAACTACTGTAATAAGAAGGTATCAACAAGAAGTAAATTTCTCTCATGGAGAGGGTTGCATACAGAGGGGTGTGGACAAGATCAGGGGTTTAGCTGTTACTTCCTGTTCAGTTGAGTAGCCTGGAGTTCAGATATGCCTTACCTGTAACTTATTCTTCTCAAGGACTTCTGTAATGGTGACATACGTTGTTACAGCTGTTTAGATTCACCATCAGATATGAACAAGGAGCATTGTTTGGTGCAGTGAGCACGTGCTGGGGTCTGAATAGGGTGAAACACCATATTGCGGTGGGTTTTGCTCCGTGAGCCAGACTGTTTAGAGGGAAAACCTTGAGCTCTGTCAGCTGAAACCAAAACTGAGTCTGTGACCAGGGAGTGGACCGCACTCTCATGTCACAGGAGTTCAGCTAGAGCAGTACTGCAATATGTTGGCAGAGCATAAGTGAAACAATTTCATGGCTTTGGATGCTACTGATCAAGCTTTATAAAAGAAAAAAAGGTGGGAACAGGGAGACAGCAACAATATTCTTAAGTCTGCATGCAGGTGAATAGACCTGACTCATGAATTCTGTAGTTCCAACGTGTTTCATGGAATCGCAGAATTTTCAGAGTTAGAAGGGACCTCTAGAGATCATCTAGTCCAGCTCCCCTGCTGACGCAGGAATGCCTAGAGCACATTACTCAGGACTGCATCCAGGCGGGTCTTGAAAATCTCCAGAGCAGGGGACTCCACAACCTCCCTGGGCAGCCTGTGCCACTGCTCTGTCACCCTCACCGTAAAGAAGTTTTTTCATATGTTTGAATGGAACTTCCTATGTTCCAACTTGTGCCCGTTGCCCCTCGTCCTGTCACTGGGAACCACTGAAAAGAGTCTGCCTCCATCCTCCTCCAACCCACCTCTTAGATACTTATCAGCAAGAATAAGGTCTCCCCTCAGCCTTCTCTTCTCCAGGCTAAAGAGTCCCAGCTCTCTCAGCCTTTCCTCATAAGGGAGGTGCTCCAACCCCCCAATCATCTTTGTTGCCCTACGCTGGACTCTCTCCAG